>JAVCKZ010075209.1:0-13289 GCA_034780755.1 Lepetodrilus elevatus
ACTTGCATGCATATGTACTGCTTGACTAGTCTGGATTTCCACCAGTTTTTATAGTGCTAGTTCACTTAGAATATCAAAACTGAAAAACCCCGAATAAATGCGGTCGCCATATCAGGACATTACATTTAAAAACAAAAATGTATTTAAGACCCGCAGCGACATTAAACTCCATATTCACTCACTAGCTATTAAGATTATTTTACTTATATCACAGCCTGTAAGTTTAGAACATGAGGAAACCTGCAACATCCGTATCGTTGAATGTTGCAGTAAACCTGTGAGCACCCGAAAAATCTCCAGAAAATGTTTCAATATCAGATGAATGGCATCTCCAGCTGCCCACAGCAGACAGAAGGTTAAACTGATGTCTAACATTAAATATGTATCTGCCATGATCAAAAGAAATATAAATACGGAGGAGATCACCTGCACAAAGAGAGGAGTAATTGTTTGAGAACATTGTAAATGGGTTCAGACTTCAGATAGAAGTGAATTACTGTTTTACGTCACACTTTCAGATAGAATGCATCGATTGCATAATCAAAAAGCACTTGACGGTAACATTGTTTGTTTCATATTGATCAAATGTAGATCTACAGGGCTCTACATTAACATTCTGAGGTGCATATTCCGGTGTCCTGTCAGACATGAAAAATACTTCCAAAATATATAATTGCAATGTGACGGTAATCAATTATTCCTTCATGTTTATGTATGAGGATATCATTTCTCAAAGTTCTCTAAGTGCCAGGTCGCTCTGTGTAAGAGTGAGTGGGTTATTGCTTTACGTCACAGCGGGAATCTTTCACCCATGATGCCATGTGTAAGAATTTGAATTGAATTAATGTTTTACGTCGCAGCGGGAATATCTCACCCATAGGCGACGACAACAACGTTACTTTAAAAGTGCCATGTGTAAGAGGTCACTATGATAATGCTTATGGTCTCATAGCAGATATACGAGCTTCAAGAAACGATAGCTTGGGAAGTTTTTACCTTGAACTAAACCCCAGGATTGGGCGTGGCCCTGTCACCATAACATGTAGCATTTTAGACCATAGGGAGGGCAAGTAGACACAATATCCGGTGACATAAACTGGTCAAAAATCTAAATGCGCAAAAATCCACTGTCACGTCACAAACAATCCATTGTCACTTCACAAACAAATGTCACAATCCAGACCTGTCACCGGAAATAACATTAGACTAGACTTGCACTCGCTATTCACAAACTTCAAATAAAACCCACAGCAACATTTACTGGAGCTGGTTTATCAGAATCCAGATGACCATCTCCAGACGGACAGTGCACCTATGGCAGGAATGTCTCCAACTACTGGTTTCCTACACGTTATAAATATTATTGATAGAGGAGATTAGTGGTGCCACGATTTGCTTATCTCACTATACGATACGTGTCACGATACCAGACTCACAATACGATGCGTATCACAATTCAATTTTAAAGAACTTTGGGAAGATTTTAAGTAAGCATGTTACATGAAGGTCATTATTTCTTAAAATATCAAGTACAAAGAAGTCAGTCATGAAGAGAACATTTGAAAACAATACGTTTTGTTAATAAAACACTTAAAATCCTTGTGAAAAATACTGAAATCGAACTTTAAACTCATAAAAAGCAGAAATAACCTGTTAAAATCAGGAATATTAAAAAAAAATAAAAAAATCTGAACATGTATTTTAAAATCGATTCACTACACATTAAAATTATGAATCGATTCACAAAGACAGAATCGCGTATCATGATATAAGAGGTACAATGGCGATGCATCGGTGAATCGTGACACCCCTAAGAGGACATCATGCCTCTGATGATGAATATTATTGACAGAGAACATCACGCCTCGTCTGACACATCCACAGTGGAAATCTAATCTCTGCGTAGATCTTCATGGGTGGCATGTATTATTCAAGACTCTGTGGTTGGATGCGGTGCGAGACAGACTAGCATTGGCCGACATTGTATGTAAGCTAATGAATCATTTACCAATCAGCACAAGCGGTGTCTAACACACGGCCGAGGTCAGCACTAGGGACATATCATCTTTAACTGATTGACACAACCTATCAGCAACCGTTTATACACTATATCACATAATGCGAGAAGCCATGCAAACAATAAGTTAATTTAGATATAAGTGTTTCATTTCACTGATGAATAAATAATTCAAATACAGTGCTCCCTCGATATAACGCTGAATTTGGGGTCAATGATCATAATACCCACGTTATATCAACGAACATAATTGTAGAAAAAAAAGAGAATTATATTATTTAATTTTTCTTTTTTTTAAATGGGGTCCACGTTGTATCCGAATCCGCGGTGCATCGAAGGACATTATAGTGAGGGAGCACTGTATATGCAAATTAATCTTATTAAAGTGTAAATTTTATTTCATATGTGAACCCTTTCCCTATATCTGAATGATCAACAGAGCTGACATTTTTATTTATATATTTGTCCTGGGGTTTTGTGCCACTTTTAAGATTCTTTCACTTGCGTCACGACTTGTCAGTTTGGGGCAGGAGGAAACCTTCAACATCCGTAGCTCTGAATGTTGGTGTATACCTGCTGGTACCAACTGGTACTGACAGACCAAGGACTATAACTCTATATTATTTTGAAAATGAAGAATTTCCAAATTTCTATAGGCGCCAGGCATTTGCAGATACATTGGATGAAGAATTTAACAAGATGCCGCAAACCGAGTAAATAGTTATTCTTTAACAACACTTAATAATAATAATAATAATAATAATATATTTGCGGAACATCATCTCCATACAAGTGGCTGCCCAAAATGCACTATGGATACCTAAATTAAATCTGCTACATATGGTTCGCTTTCATAGAAGATTGATCCTAACGTTTCATCTCTCGTCAAGTGATCGTATAACAATACCCAAACCAATTGTGCCGCTCTCGGTGCTGAAATATCATAGATATATCGGTCAACGTATACGTGACAATAACGCACACTATTCCTGTAGAGGACGGCAGTAAATAAACAGCTGATGAGAATCACTTGACATTATTATGGGCTCGTGTGACAATGTCTACTTTGTATAAACGTACAAAATCTAATATTGATTCCCCGTAGGTTGGATTAATGAAGTTTTAGTTTTAGGTAATTTAATATTATATTTACATAGTTTGCCAGTTTTACATAGTTTGTCAATTACCGTGAGATCACCTTGACAACTGCTGTCATGCGGAATTAATTTTCAGTTAAAAGGGATATTCATGCATATTTTATTTTATACATTTCAAGTGACATTTTACAACATTTTGTCCTTTTATTGAAATAACTGCTGAGGATAAAATAGAAATTGGCCTAATAACAATTATATTGCAGTAAATACATTTTTAAATAGTTTATATTTAAAAAGAAAGTATAAAATTATCTGTGAAATAACTATTTGATTGAAATGAAAAGTGAAACAGTAACTATATATTGCAGTAAATGTAAAACGATATATGGAATGTAAAATGTAAAAATTGTTTTACTATTGCAATGATTGTTAGGATTAGATCCGTTTTACTATTGAAATGATTGTTAGGATTAGATCTATACCGTATGTCAATTGAAGTGTATGCCATAACAGTAATCATATTGCAGGATACAAAAGAAATTGAAAAAGAAAAAACAAGTACGAAACTTTGAGTTGGGGCACCAAAAAAGTACAAAATTACATGCGAAAAAAAGTATAAAACTGTATTTCGATTGAACTAGGACACACCATAGCAACAATTATATTGCATAAAAAAAATACACATTACATCTATATATATTTTGAAGTGAACAGAAATAGAAAACTAAACTATGAGTGAATGTACGTGTGCGTCTGCTGGTGACAGATGAACTTTAACGACGAGGATAACCAGACGCGTGAAAAGTGCGTGAATGTTGTCGTCCCCGAGAGATGGCACTTCACCGTGCTCCTTGACGCACTCTTGTACTTAGCAACAGAATATAGTACTCCATCGCCACGGCAACAACAACCCAGCTATTGCCTCATGAAATGCCAATTGTGCGGCAAGTACGAAGTTCTTTCAGACGGCGATGATGTCAAGTATCGTCCCCATTGCCGCGATACAATACCCCGACATTAGCGACTCCGTAGGAACATAGCACGTATATATAGCACAGCCAATCACAGCACAGTGAAGCTGATTACCCTCAGGGGTTTATAAGTAAATCACGGATAAAATACCGATATTTCAAATCTTGCTGAGAGGTTACGAAACCTTTTTGAGTGATTTCATGCTCAACTCTGGTTTACGCTGAAATTACGATGCAAAATTTCAGTTGAGTAAAAAAATATCATCATGACCTACTACAGTTGTATGAAACTGCCATTAACTAATGACGTCATTAGCCGTTATTGCTGCATTGACTTTCAGTGCTAGCGTAATGTCACATTAGTTAATGGAGGTTCAATGACACGTTAATGGAGCATTAGCGTTTCATATGACTGGGGCTTGGTCAGAAAATGGCGTTGTATTGTTATTTAAAATTACATTAAAATTTGTACTTGCTTGTCATTAAATTGCTTAGTTTTTGATCGGGAGGATATATAAGGATATATATTTTTCCAATGAATGATGATCATAGTGATAAAGATGATTACGCAATCCCATCATTAAATTAGTAAGTTTCTTAGGGGCTTTGTAAGAAGATTACACACCAAAAAAACTTCCATATAGACAATCTGTCTCAACCAGTAGCCTTTCATGAAAATCTAAAAGAAAATTGAAAGATATAATATTATGTTTTTTTTTGTGTGTGAAGATATTAGCTGAATAAGCATGGCAACAATTTAAAAAATAAGATGTTGTTCAGTATGCGACAATATGAAGAACTTTGGAAAAACTTAATATCTATGAGGAATCCGTTGTGCTACAATCTGCTCAATAACGGGGAAAAGTAGTGCGAAATTGACAGACTTCTATAAAGAGCGTACATATTGGGATCAGTTATCTGAAGTGGATAAAATTGGAAACATGTCTACTCTAGAAAATATTCTCGACCGATATTATCATCAAGATAAACATACAACTTCCGGCATTTTCCGACGACAGATTATTTTCCGATTTCATGACAATTTCTGTGTTTGTACATCTGATTTTGTGATAGGTAATCCATTAAAACTGTGTCATAAATAATGTCTCCCTATTCCTGTACTTATAAAAAAATCCATGGTACACACGGATGGACAATTATCAAATGTCGTCACAGACGCGATGTTCGTCTGTCGAGCAGCACTTGTAATAAACCTCAATAAACACTAACAAATGTAGATCTCCGTTTGTTCAAATAACATCCGTGGGAATCGCATTTCAATATGTTTGTCGACAAACATGCCACAATGAAATGGCCAGCCTTGAATATCTCTTTAGCATTATTGAATATCTCCAGTCACAATGGCTGCCTAATAAACGTCAAGAAACGTTCAGCGTGGACATCACGCCAAACTCGACTTGACGAAGTGACATCACAATAACAATAAGAAAACAAGCGCAGATTTTCGTTAAACTGAAAAACAACACAATACTGACCAAAGTCCGTTTCCTGATTAATATCTCATTAATACAATACATATAGTAACTGTATTGAACAGACACAACGGAAAAACATCGCTATTGTTTTGTTTCTTGAAAGAAGACGAAATGTTTTCCGGTCAGGCGATTAATACGAGCAGACAAAAACACTAGCCAGACAAAAGAAACACAACGATAATGGCTTACTGACAGGAAAGCCATCAATTCTTAGTGAACAATTTCTCCTAATTCACTCGCCGTGTTTACTTTATTATAGGTCGCTTATCAGTAAGTCAGTGGAATGATTGCAGATCTTGCCGTTACCGAACTTATTGAGTACCATTTTATGCTCAAACTGAAATATTCTGTCAGAAATGTGTCTATTGGTTCCTTCAAACATATATTACAACATTTATTCAGAAAACATTCTAATCAGTAATTCACTATTTTAGAAAATAAATTCAAATTGTACCGAGCATATTTTCCAGCCCCAGAGTTATAGAACTTGTTTGAGTACGAATAAATGCTAGAACTTTGAGTTGAGCATGAAATCGTACTCAAAAAGGTTTTTATAATCTCGGTGCTAGGTCGACGTTGCCGAACATTTTTGAGTACCGTTTCATGCTCAACTCAAAGTTTTTTACATATTGAGCATGCAATCGACCTCAAAACAGTTTAATAACTTCGGGGCTGGAAAATATGTTTAGTACAATTTGAATTTATTTTCTAAAATAGTGAATTATTGACTAGAATGTATTTGAGTAATTGTAAAATATATTTGAAGGAACCAATATACATGTTGCTGACAGATAATAAAAAAATGTTAAAGGTCTACCTTGCACCATTAACCACATTCCATATTTTCAATCAATGTGTATTTTCTGGAGAAAAAACTCATGCCCCTTATGCCACCACAACATAGACCATTTTAGTTTTAATAAAATATGACTCCATATAGTGGTTGTTAAACGAATTATTTCCTGAAATATCCAATATTATTTAGTTATTGTCAACTTAACATCACAACAGAAGATATTATTTATAAAATTCAAGTATTTGGGTCACCAAAGAAAATGGCTGTACCGAAACAGAACATCTCCTCTGTGAATAGCCAAATTAGATTTGGGTCAGTGTTACCAAATTCCTCATGCTACGTATTAGGTGTCTTTGCACTACGGTACGTAAATTGCAATATCAATTTAAATTTTGACCCCAGATGTTGCTACAGAAAGACCAAAAAAGTAGGTAAGTCAATTTCCTTCCAAGGTAATTTCCTCGTAAGAAAACCCCCCAACAGTTTCCTAATGTAATATAAATGTTTTTCTCTCGCGATGTGGAAGCTGAACACTTCTGGATCAGTAACTGAAGCATGAGTAGACCGTCTCCTTATTTCCTCCTTGAATCTGCTTCTCACATTCCAAACTTTCTGAATTTCCGAGAAAAAAATATCCTTTTTTTCATAATTATTTATTTTGTGATCTACCAAGGTATCATTATCAGAGAATAAAAAAAGTAAATAACTTCACAGAAATGAAACGGAAAATGGAACCGGATATCAATAAATGGAACTGTTAACTATGTAATGAATACTTTCACCTAAAAACACATGATATGTTTATCAGTCCCTACTAGAATATATGAATAAATGCAATGGTAAATGATATTGTGGATTCATTTGTAAATAGTTAATTATTTCAGAATACATATAAAATTGTCAGCATACTAATGCTTGGTATTCAAGATACAGTGCTCCCTCGATATAACGCTGAAGTTGGGGTCCATGACATGCCACCCGTGTTATAATACCTGTGTTATATCAACAAATATAAAATGGGGTCCACATTGGACCCTGCGTCATATCCGAATCTGCGGTGCATCGAAGGGTGTTATATCGAGGGAGCACTGTATTCTATTGTGGTGGAAATATGATACAGTACAAGCAGGGTATTGGCAACACTAAACATGCAAACTGTGATAAGAGTGAACTAATCTTGAAAGTGACTACTGGTTTGAAAGAACAAGCTTTATAAGAAGTAAAAAATAGCATACTCCAAATTATGAAATACTGTTCAGTTCAATTAATTAACGGCATCATTGACTTGAATAATCCCTCAAGTTAACATAATCTCAATAATTAAGAACAGAAACTAGTTAACATCTTTGATATTTCAATACAAGAAATCCTCCAATAATTGTTGTCATGAATAATTCATTAATCGCCATCGAGTATTCATAATGACGACTATTTCTGACTATCTGCAAAACAAGAAAAATCTGATGAAACTTTCTTAAAAAAAAATTGCATTCAAATACGTTTCTTTCTGCTCATATCCATATTCATAATGACCGTAATGACGTCAAACATGGAGGAAATTCAACAGAGTTAGAAATCATGGTGCAAATCTGTAAATTCTGTGATGAATAATGCCATTGAAAACATTTCATACGGCCGGTTTAGTATTCCAGATTACTGTTTAATTTCTGCAGTCTGGAATAAGGTTTTGAATTATATGACGGCCATTTCTGTTTTTTAATATAATATTGGAAATCAGTGGACTTCAACAAGTTTTACTAATGCAAGTTCAAGGTGCTACAGTTGATTTAAAGTTCATATTATTTTCTGAAATGTGTACATAAATAATCTAATAATAATATTAATAATAATAATAATAATAATATAATCGCAATAAAGATTTCTTGATTTCATAATTACAGGTAGCATATTTCAAGATTCGCAGCTAGCATCATTCAATTGGAAATAAGTTAATTAATTCATATTTTTTCCATGACCCCAAATTTCACTACATTCAATGACAATACACACCAGTGGGTTTCACAGAAGTGACTAATGGTTCCCATTAAAGGATTGGCGGCAATATTTTGTACGTTCATTGAGGTATGAACACAAATTCTTTTTGCAAACTATATTAATCCACAAAGTGGTTCATTCAAATGTTTGCACTTAGGTTTTTCTGTTCATACTTTGATGAACGTAAAAACCATTGCAAGTCATAAATTACTCAACAAATTGGTGGAGATTTAATGGATTTAGTGGTCTAACATGGTATATCAATTCAAATCTCAGAGCTGAGCATCAATATTTACAAGAAACGGATGGTGATGTGTCGCAACAAATCACCTGTCAATCAAATGGGAGTGGCCTAAGAAAATTCTGTTCATCGAAGTATGAACACAATGTTTTTTGGGTCACATGAACCAATATAGAGTGCCGGATTCACTGTAGATTTATTTATACTATATCTTATATGGTCCGTATGCACAGACGTAGTTTAGTTAAACCGTAGTTTAAGGATCATACTGACAGTGGTATAATTCGTTGCTTAAACCTAGTTTAGCCTAAACTGTGTTTAGCCTTGAACTATGTTTGTGCATACGGACCCTGGAGTATATCCTAAAATTACTATCTCCGGGTCACTATTTCACAGTTGCAGAACAATGATACTAGGATAACATTTCAATGAATTAAAAGGAACATTACCCATATCAAATGGATATTTGCATCCAAAACAAATAATTCAAATGTCATGGACTGCTATTTCACAGTTTGTTGTATAATAATATCATCAGCGTCGTATAATAAATGAAATAAAAATAACGTTACCCATATACTAAATGAACATTTGCAGCAATAAAATACAGATGAACGTGAAGAAAAGGTCATGGTACTATATATAATGTCATATAGTGACAATAATCAAGATTTTATTTACCAAAATACAATATTACAACAGATATATTGTCCTCTGAATATATGTGATTTTAAAAGAGCAATCCAAAATCCAATAAAGGAATCTTATAGTATTTACGAGATGGAAAGAAAAACCTCACTGGGATCTGGTGACCTTTGATTAACCCTCTCAATGCTGAAGCAACCAGAAATGCCCCAAAGGCAAAGAGCAGTGCCTGTGTCTAATCCAGCAGGGAGAGGGTTAATTTCACAATGACAGATAAAAAGAATAAATGGTATTATCGTATCATGGAATTCCAATTAGTGAATGATGTGTCTATTAATGAAAGATTTTGTTACTTTTCTTATCCTCTCTATAAATTGCTATTAAAACTATAATGAAAAATGTTAAATCTTAATAGGATCGTATTAATAATTATTTCAACAAGAGCGTAATTTGTTAAGACATACAGTGCTCCCTCGATATAATGCCCTTCGATGCACCACGGATTTGGATACAACATTTAAAAAAAAGAAATTTTTAAATAAAATTATTTTTTCCCCCCCACCAATTATATTTGTTGATATAACGCGGGTATTATAACGCGGGTGGCATGTCACGGACCCCAAAGTCAGCGTCATATCGAGGGAGCTTTATTTGTAAACTTGTTTAAATTGAGGTGATTGTCCTCATAAGAATTCAGATATTCTTGTTTGAATCCATTTTTCATGTACAAGATTAGTGCAAAATAGCGTAAAATAATTGAGTTATCGACAGTTTTATAAGAGGTATTATAAGAAGTATAAAGAACACGTAATTATGGCGAGAGAACCCTCACAAAACCAGAAACCATGAGAGAGATTGTCTGCAAAGTTGAGAAAGTTTCTGGCAAGACCCTATTAGTTTAGAAATGTAGACCAGAAACGTAATAAAACACATCATTTGCACGCAACATATCAACACTCAACCTCCATGAATCCAGAAAATGGACCTTTAAATTAACCCCGTTCTCGAGTGAAACGATCCAAAACCATCCAAGCAAATTAATTCCAATATCTGTTAACAATCGTCAATCCCAAATTCCATTCCCAAAGTACATAAAAACTGCCAGCGGTAACTTAGATAAAAAGCAGAGTCTTTAATTTCAGCCTTGAAGAAAAACAGCTATTAATCTGGATCACACTGTGTAGTTACTAAGGAATCGTAGATCTTGTAAGCGAAGTCCAAAATACCAGAACACAGAGTCAGTGTTAAAGTCAAATTAGAATGGATGTTGCAGATTGGTTAAAGGAGTTAACTACACGCCATGAATGCAAGCATTGCACCTTTAAATCTCTATGGAACTCTTCTCAACATGAAACAGTTTATTATCAGTTGACCAGTAATTATTAAAACTTGTAACCTTCAATTTTACAAGCAAACCCTCTAACCACGGAGCTATCTTGTCCCTCAAGTCGGAGAAAATGAACCAATATCAATAATGTGATTATTGCAGAGAATTTACAGCCCCCATCTCGGAGGAGTAACAACCATTGTAAGAACATGTGTAATCATTGTACCACAACGTGTAGAGAGTCGACCCTTTTAAAATCAAATAAATGTTACATGGTTATATCGGTGGTAGCGCTACAATCAATTCAATAAACACTTGGCGCCCGCACAGGTGATGTTTGTGAAGATTGGAATTAAATTGAGTTAGAAAATCTCTTGATGAGACACTTGTGCAGTTTCCAACATCTTGTCTTCTTTACTTGGCGACCTCTCCAACAAAACCACAGTATTATGACAGTCTCTGGTGGGTACGACACCAAGAAGCATCTCAAGAAGCTACCACTTCAGGAACAATGTCTAAAATAGCTACCACTTCAGAAACTAAGTCTCAAGAAGCTACCACTTCAGAAATTAAGTTCAGTAACTAAGTCTCAAGAAGCTACCATGGCTACCACATCAAGAACAATGTAGCTACCACTTCAGAAATGTCAGTACGAAGTAGCTACCACATCAGGAACTAAGAATAAAGGAGCTACCACTTCAGGAACTAAGTCCAAAGTAGCTACCAAAGTAGCTACCACTTCAGGAACTAAGTATACAATAGCTGCCACTTCAGGAACTAAGTCCAAAGTAGCTACCAAAGTAGCTACCACTTCAGGAACTTAGTATACAATAGCTACCACTTCAGGAACTAAGTCCAACATATGCACCAGGAACTTCGGTAAGTCTGGAAGTACGGTAATATGTAAGTCTGGTAAGTCCAGCACATCCGAGAATGTCCTAAAGTCCAACAGACGGTCCTCAATATCTACAACTTCAGGATTTGATACAGTCTTCAACATTCACAACGTGACGATATCGAGCAACTGTCACATCAGATCTTGCACACAAAAAAAACCCCACAAACATACGACATGACAGCTCCAATGGCTACCTCATCGGGGATCAATTTGTAAAGCTTGTGCATATACATTCTGCCGTCATAACTGATGTTTCCATGTCAGAGAGTAATACTCCCCAGCGAGGTTCCACCAAACGTAACATTAGTCTAAATAAGCCAGCATGTCATGTCATAATCCTAGTGTTCAATTCTATCTATCAAAGCAGGCACTTTTTCTTGGCTTACAATCGGAATTGCAATGTATGGCAGAATTGCAATGTACGGTGGAAGTGGACAACTCGGCGGAACTGAGATCAAAGACTGGACAAATTACTAGGAATGTTCCTATCCCGAGTTGATGGAAGATCATGAACACTAGGTCCGGTGTAGAGGGAATAAATCAATTCGACAATTGTCTGTCTCAAGTCTATTACCCTGGAGAATGTCATAACTGAAGAGGCATAGAGAAAGGTTGTCATATTACAAGATTACACAGTTACGCACCACTACGGACAAATAATTTTGCATTTTTTTTTAGCTTTTTTTTTATATTAATAATTTTGTAGTAAATAGTATCAACAGATTATAAAAAAAAACATGTCTAAATATAACAGGAACAAAATAAAACAAATATTTAAAAAAAAGATTTTTATATTTTCATGGTGTATTAGAAAACCATAAGACAGGAACAATACAAAAACTACCTTTTTATATTTCCAATTTTGTAGTTATTAGAAAAGCACTAGGTCCATGTTGTGAAACAGGAAATTGGTAAATTATTAACAATGATAACTTACTAACATCAGAGAGACTGGCAATGCTGTTTACGAGGTTTCTGTGACACTAAAAATATCCATTGTGGTGGATAGCCTCAAGCATGTATTCGCTTAGAACCTGTCAAATGAGGCGTAATCATTTATCGACTAATCTAGGCACTAATTTCGACTGACATTTATACCCTGTAGTATTTTTACATAACTGCCATTTCAAGGGAAGATTAGTTAGATTATAATCTGGATCCAATAGATAAATAATTCACAATTAGATGTATATATATACACTATTGAAAATGACACCTGTTAAAACTTTTAAACATGAATGCAATAGGAGAACATCTGTTTCTAAAGAGCTGCAATAGTTCTGGCTCCCCGTAGAGAGATGTAACATATGTGAATGCGCTGTCTGTAGAATAGCAATTCAGTTATCATCCTTGGTCTGTCAGTATCAGCTGGTGCTCACAGGTTTCCTGCAACATTCAGCATTGTGGATGTTGCAGGTTTCCTCCTGATACAAACTGACAAGTTGTGAAATAAGTGAAAGAATCTCCAAAGCGATTCTAAATTTCAGTTTAAAAAAAACCAATAGCAGGTAATGATGTATCCCTGATGTGTACCCATAGTATCTCTCTGCTCCAAGGCCATAAATAGCAAATGCCATGTTTCAGTACGTTAGTATTAACTTGGGACTGTGCTTCATGAACAGGGTTTACTGTGCTCCAGGCATAAAACTATGCTTTTTACTCTAACATGAAATGACATAATGCCGATTTACTACCCAGACTATCGGTAAGACCCTTTTATGATATATAGATCAGGGTATCGTTTCTCGAAGCTCTCTTAGCCGCTAAGGGACCATAGCACTCTCTTAGCAATGTATTAGCTATCGG
>JAVCKZ010075220.1:0-13288 GCA_034780755.1 Lepetodrilus elevatus
TTTTCATTCCATGAAGTATTTACCGAGATAATCTACGAAATAGGGGGGTCAATGCATTTCATGCCAAACTATAGTGGTTTTATTTTGATCGACATTCTAATTAATGTTATACATATAGTTACACATTTGGCATATAGTATACATACTGTATAGATCTAAACATTAACTTTTTATTTTGCTAAAAAGTAACAGTTTAAAAACCAATTCATCAACATTCATTCATAATTACCCGAAAATATGATACAAAATAAGTGTAGACCAAGTACAAAGGCACTAAATATTTGGAAACAAACCCATAAACATTCACTTCCTATTTGTAAACAATATAGCAAGCTGCTCACCACGAAAGCACGTGGCTTATGCTCAATGGAGGCGTGGCTATAGTTTTCTGAACAGGCATTCTCACTCGTCCAGCTGTTTGATTGACAGCAGTAAGCAACTCAGCGGTGTGTTGAAAGAATCAAGTGTGACCGCCCCGTTTGTAACCGACGTACACAGCAAAGGAAATCGATCCGCACGAGAAATAGTCCGCGTGAAATATGAAGCTGCACGGGGATATACACATTGACAGCTTCACATGTATTGCATTTTGATTTAGTCTACGCGTGGGGAAACACCCGCTCGCAGTTACCCGTCGTAGAGATTGTTTGGAAGCTACACGGGGTAATATAAACTGAGCGGAGTGATCTCGAACCCACCTATGTCGAGTGTTGTTCATTTCAGCCAAACGCACACGCAGCTGCAAGAGTGGATGTGTTTCATAGAGCTGGTGACTGGACGTGCGTTACGATTGTGTCAGATAGCCGGCTAGTTCCGGGCCGGATAGGGACACGTTCTGGACCGCTCGGACACCCAGTGACCCCCACGGGATGGATACTCCCAGGGTGTGGGGCGCTCTGCTGGTGGCGACGTTGTGTGTCGGGATAGCAGACAGCATATCGTACTACAGTGACGGCATTCATAATGACAACGCCAAATGTGAACCTATTACTATACCAATGTGCCTTGACATGAGATACAACCTGACTCGGATGCCCAACATGGTCGGACATAGCAACCAAAAGGATGCTGCCATTCAAGTCCACGAATTCCTGCCTTTAGTTCAGATCGGATGCTCCAAACTTTTGAAGTTCTTTCTATGCTCCCTTTATGCACCGATGTGTTCGGAGATGGGAGAGGAGACGATGATCATCCTCGCTTGTCGATCAATGTGCCTCAAAGTGAAGTCCGAGTGTGAACCTGTACTAGCGAGCTTTCATTTCCCTTGGCCAGATATGTTGTCCTGTGACAACTTACCTGACAAAGAAAACAAGGACAACTTATGCATAGAAGCTCCCAATATCACGGACGAGCCGGAGTACGACTCAGAATCATCCGTCAATAGCGACTTCGACTCTTTCAAACCAGATCTGCGACGAATATTCGAGTCGATTAAAAAACCAACTACAGTGCCTACAAAATACGGACGTCCGCGCTTCAAAGAAGGGGTTAAATGCCCTACACGGTTTATCCACGTGGAAACACTCGAGGCCAATAATTCGTGCGCCCCACGATGTGATATTGATGTTTACTTCCGTAAAGAGGACAAGAACTTCGCCGAGATTTGGATGATAGTTTGGGCCTCGCTGTGTTGTTTGTCAACAACTGTCACGGTGCTGACGTTTGTAATCGACACGTCGCGATTCAAGTATCCTGAGCGACCTATAATATTTCTTTCAATGTGTTACGCTATCTACTCAGTGGCATACATGATCAGGGCCGTCACAGGTCCCGATGCCATCTCGTGCGACAGAGGCAGAGATGGACGCGAGTTTCTTATTCAAGAAGGTCTGGAAAGTACTTGGTGCATTATTGTTTTTCTTATTTTGTATTTCTTCGGAATGGCCAGTTCGATTTGGTGGGTAATTCTCACTCTCACGTGGTTTCTGGCCGCCGGTAGGAAGTGGGGACAGGAAGCCATCGAAGCACTGAGCAGCTACTTTCATCTGGCAGCTTGGGCAATACCTGCAATCAAGACAATAATCATCCTCACGATGAGACGAGTGGACGGCGATGAACTCACGGGCCTTTGCTACGTCGGTAACCAAGACATCGACGCATTGACTGGGTTCGTTCTAGCACCCTTAATAGTGTATCTCATTGCAGGGACAATTTTTATACTCGCCGGTTTTGTGGCGCTGTTTAGGATCAGGAACAACTTGAAACACGAAGGCACGAATATTCGAAAACTGGAGAAACTCATGGCCAAAATTGGAGTATTTTCTGTGTTGTATACGGTTCCAGCTACCTGTGTGATTGGATGTTTGTTTTACGAAAGAGTTAACTTTAGACGGTGGCGGTCGCAGGCGATGCTGCGACAGTGCCACGGAGTGGACGACTGTCACCTCGAGTACTCGATACCCACTGTGGAGGTGTATATGCTCAAAGTCTTCATGTCTCTGGTCGTTGGTAGCACCAGTGGCATGTGGATTTGGAGCTCAAAAACAGCAGCTTCTTGGAGACAGTTTTTCTCTTCGAGATTTTCAAGAAGAAAGACGAACTACTCTGCGAACTACCATCAGGCGCCTGTTATTGTTATTAAGCAGCATGGCACGAAGTCTATGCCAAAAATAACAGGGTCCAGAGTATAACCTTAGATTATTATTATTATTAATTTTTACCAAGGAACTGTTTTCAATGACAAATGGCAAAGTATGTATATAGCATTTTGCCAACAGTTCATGAGCATGGCTGGCATGCCATTAGACTCATCATCATCATCATCATCATCATCATCATACAACCTTGGACTACATTGCGCATGAGCGGAGAGTGGATGTTATTACATTGTGTGTGTTAGAGGACAAATGGAATCTATGGAGATTCATTATTGTTTATACGGTGCCAATTTACTCTGGTTCCACAATAATTTGGTAAGGTTGGTTGTCTGGACTCTGACTTCAGATGGATAGTCAACGCTGTTAATTTAACGTTTGGTTTTCCTTTAATTACGATATTATCTTGTTGAAATGTTAAGCAATTAAAGTTAAATGTATTCATTGCTTTGAGAGTGTCAGTTATGTGAAAATGTCATGGATACACAATACAGATCTCAGTTCTTTGATCCCACTGATAACATAATATATCTATTTTATTTATCCCGATGGCACACTCGGGTCCTGGCAAACTGTTCTTTGAAAATGTCTTTACTGGGTCGTTACGTTGCACTTAGTACAGATAGTCCTCCATCCCACCCCCACCCCGGCAACCCCCCCCCCCTATTTCCTCTCCCACCTTACGTTCTGGAAAGAACCCCACCGAGTATAAACTCCGGCAAATCTGTAAGGGAGCTATTTTGTTTGGTTTGTTCACCCCCATCTCGAAGCATCAGTGCGGTTAGCTTGAAGATTTGCTTCTTTCCTTTGGCTCTGTGTAAACGAATTCATCGAAAGACAGACGGGCGAGTCAATAGCGTTGGATACAGTTGACAAACACGGCTTGGGAGCCTTCAACTCACTGGCTTAGGCTATTGTAACGATGTGCCCAGATACCATGCGCTTTCTTACCCATATAACTGCCCACCGAGGCTATGTACACACTAGACTGGAATCCGAACAAGCTACACAACCCAACATGGCAATAGACCAAGGCTTGACTATAAGTTGAGGGTAATTTGAGATTGATTAGAACGTTGACAATAATCTATCACTCATAATGGAAAAACACGTTTTATCTGCTTGCGAGTATATGGTCGAAGGACATTTGCTCTGCCCGGTCGATTTCACAACATTGAACGCACAGGCAAGTTTCTCTTTGAAGTTTGTTAGGCGATAGAAGAAAGGAGAGACATGTTTCATAGCTTGTATTGGACTTCTCGTCGGATCATGCTAATGCATGGACTTATAAATAGAAGCAGCACCTAGGATGATCATAATTGTGGTCGTAAAATATTATTGAAAATTAATAATTAATATTGGTAGTTTCTCTTTTGACAATTTATATTAGGTTGCATTTTCAGTCTAATAACATGTGCTTTATAAATGTATAAATCATAGTGAATTAGAGGGCGCGTCGCGATATCTTAACCTAACGAAACAGAAATTCCTGATTTGCCTTAGGACAAAATATACATCTATAACCGTGTCCGCTAAGCAAATGCCACAATCATTCGACAGTGACACTTGTGATAAATGGTCCAATCCCCAGAAACAAATTAAACCAATCGACATGATATTAACACATATCGATGTTAAAACTACACTGCATTATTTTCTGGGACGAATATTAAATAATATCAAAACGACTGCAAAGGGTATTTTACATTGACGTCTAATAACTCTTTGAAGATACAGAAGTGTTTACGGAAATACTAAATCCGGATAATTTCGTCCACTTGAGTCAAAACTATCGTTTCTTATCAGTAGGGTTGATTTATACTGCCCCGTAGGTAGACCAACGGGTCATAACTCGTGTGTCGACACCTAGACTCAAACAAATGGCTGACATTAGATTTATAACCACTTAATCGATATTGATGTCAATTGAGTGAAATAGACACGTGTATATTTCATTGTCATTAATGCCGATCTAGCTGTGTTTACATGTATGAGGTTTCGGGGAATTTTCGACGATTTATTAACTAATAAGATAACATTTACAATGTTTATGTGGTATGATAAGCGAAATAACATTATATTAATTTAATAAAAAGAGCAATTTCGCCGAATCTGAAGTGTCGAAAGCAGAAAACGTAAGATTAATATACTTAAATATTTTATGATTAAAAGCATAATATCACATATATTTATGGTGGTTTTAGACTTGTTCTTAGCTGTAACTGCAAAGTACATTCACTTGACATACATACAATCATGTTTGTACTTCCAAAAAGCTTACCACCGCTGTGTGTTTGACAATTGACAAATCTTCACTGCAATCCTTCTGCGACCCTAGAGTCGGGTTTAAATCAAACACGGCCTCTTTAGAGACTATGAAAAGGGACATAACTCTGTTTTCTCGCACATTCGTGCTTACAAACAGAGATGCATCAATGACGGAGATAAATAGCGGAACGTTCCCCTATTTAATATAAAATATGATTTGTTTTATAACTATCGAGTGCTGGGGGATAAGTACATCACTAAATAACAACGTTTGGGTAGATAAATCAAGCGTAATTAGTCAGATCGAAATTCGTTTGTCCGATTATACATGTTTATCAACTGTGATATTATGCCTTTAATACTCAATATATTTATACTATTTAAATCAAGAATAACACAATTTATAATTATTAAATTAAAATGTTGACGTTTCTGTTAGACAAGTTTCAACTGCGAGGATATAATGCATTTTTGAAAATCATTGCCAAACCACATATTAAATAACAATATCGATCTGAGAAAAAGGCATGATAAAATAACCCAATATTTTTAGTGTATGGCCAGTGTGTAGTATTCACGCATCACACTTGACAACATATGGACATTTACCGTATTAATGCTACTCATGGTTGTAAACATTAATCAATATTTAATAATAAAATGCTACAAGATGTTACCACTAATAACGTAAACAAATATAGAATGGCTTCTGTTTGTATTAGCTGCAGACAGGTGATATCGATTTTAACCTGATTGCTTCGATATGAAATGAATGACAGATAGCTACATTCAAATATATGTAGTTATCTCGGATAACATCAAAATACTTGTTTTTAAATAGAATAATTGAAACTTTCACACATGCCACGTCGAAAAAGTAAACACAACACGATCCAATTCATAGTTCAAAATACTAAAACCCTAGTTTAACATCATCATGTGGCTTCGATCAAATTCACTATCTAATTAGATTAATTATATTTCAATTATCAATACAATAATAAACTCGTTTAAAAGTGTGCACTAACCTTTTGACTGAGCACTTTCAATTCAATATGTGGGCTGGACAGTATTGGACTCCTCGAATAATAGTATAAATTAATAAGCATGATCCTTAGCATATAATGATACGATACATCCAAATTGAGAAATTTATATTTAAATATAGTATCATACTATCACTATTACCCTTGTTTTCAAATTTGAAATCCTTATTTTCACTGCTTTCGATTCGTTGTCTGGGTTCCACTCCACTATTCCATTATGTATGGATTCAACGATCTAAGGTCAAATACTAGTATGCTATTTCGAAGAATATTATAAATTACTAATAAGCATAATCATTAGCATATGATACGATCCATCCAAATTGAAAAATGTGTTCTAAAATCCTAGCTTTTAATTTTTGTTATTAATATTTTTGGCTGCTTTCGATTCTAAGTCTGGGTTCTACTCCAATATTGGTTTAAGATCACGAAAGTACTCCACTTAAGGGATCTCGACACGGGGTACGATCAAGGGTTCTCCATAAGCCTGTAATAAGACGGCAGGGAGGGGCAATGAGGGGTGTTCCCTCTTACCCTCGCGACCTTACACCAGGGTCCTTCCTTCTGCAAGTCCTTCCGTCCTTCCGCATGTCCTTCCGTGTGTCCTTCCCACCCCCCACATCGAATCTGACTCGTCAGATCAGCCGTGCCCGGATCATGTTCGACGTGGTGCATTTCTTTTACGAGTGTTGTAAGCCGATCGGTGCTAATTTCAAAAGGTATTGAAACCGATAATGCCAAGCAAGATGACGGGAACGGCCTGGGCTGGTGGTGTTTGGAGGGAGAGATTTGTTACAAAGTGCTGAAGCCCCTTCGTGTTTATGGATAGGCTGTGGGATAGACGCCAGAGTCCTGTTAGCGAGACCATCTAGTGTTGAGAACATCTACAGATGGGAACAATTTACACATGTGAACATTTCTTTCATGTTTCTACGGCTCAGGAGTATCGACAGTTACTCCCCCCTCACCCCCCCCCCCCCATTACCTCCGCAGACTATCACCCCCCTCCCCACCTCCTCACACACTTCCCCATCCCATGGACCCTATGCTGGGTTCTCTTTATATGGGGCGAGCATCAGATGAACCTCTGTAGGAAACGGTTTTCCCTTGACAAAACTTGAAAGAGCACTAAAACTTGCTCTCATAAGTCAGACACGATTCCTTGCGTTCGTTTGAACGTACTTCCTTGACATTTTCTCAGAACATGGATCTCTTATTACGAAACAGAAAATGCTTTTGAGATTATTTTTTTACGAGAGAACATATTGAACGAGATAGTGTTATAGGTATGAAAATATGGTTAACACTTCCTTAGATCGTCCATACGCATGGACTCCGCATCTGTATACAGTTGTCTCTTATAATTTGTTGTGTTCATTCAAGCAACCACAAGTGTTTTTTCCTCCTTCTCTTCAGACAGAAGTTAAATAAATTATTTGTTGTCGAAACTAATGATCCTCTTTTGTTCTTTTGAAATGTGTTGGGATGTGGTTCCTTAATTGTTTTGCATTTTTCAGCGAATTAGACATGGTGTCATGTTAGCTGCAATAGACTCGTCACATGTGGATTACAAGCGCAATGGAGGATAACACTCATTTTTTTTAATGTCGCCATCTTGTTTTCTCCATGTACTAATTTCGTTAGACACAGACAGGACAAAAATACAGGCCCTTCAACGAAAACCGACATCAGAAACGTAAAACATTCACATGACTGCACTCCACGGGGAATATGCATCATTCTACATATTAGTATAGTGAGTGACTGAAAATGTAAATTTTACATCAATCATCATAGATCACATTCATTCATTGTATTGTAGATCAGCCTTATAAAACCGAATCTGCAGCATGTGTGACGTATGTATGTTGTTTCAGATGTTGTGTTTTATGAAGCTGATCGCATAATGATGTTAATATTAATATTATAATAATAAGAAGAATAAGAGTACGCATTTGTAGAAGGTGCCATTCACTGTTATTCAATGCCTTATGCGATGCATGATGCAAGTTTTACATTTACTCCTCACACTATTCACTATATGTAGAATGATGCAAATTGTATTTAGAGTTCTTGATGTCAGTTTTCAATCCTGGGGCTGAAATACCTACACAGATGAAGACTATACTAATAAAACAGGAAGTACTTTTCTTGGTAGCAATGACAATCACTACCACATTCACAGCGTTACAACAAGCACCGCGTGTTTACTGACAAAACAACACCAAGATGAGATATTCCATATTATGCTAGGAATTGTGCATGACACTGGTATTGAAGGGACTGGTATTGCCAGGGCATATATAGGCAATACATGAAATACACGATACCTCTTTTCGTTTTGTCAGTTCCAATTTTAAATAAACGTATATATGTATACGTTGTATACGAGATTCCTTCATCCGTTTTAATTTATTTTCAGAAAAGCAATTTAAATAAACTCGACTAACCTACAGGACTGCACACGCTCAATTCACACTCCCAGATATACTGGAGCTAGTGGAAAGTAGTCCCGATTGAAATGTAATATACATACGATATTCCTTTTACACTCCCAGATATACTGGAGCTAGTGGAAAGTAGTCCCGATTGAAATGTAATATACATACGATATTCCTTTCGTTTTAATGTGTTTTCAGTTCACAATTTAATCAAAAGTATTTTTGCTAACGTTATTCCTTCTTTCGTTTTAATGTATATTTTCCGTTCGCAATTTGAATAAACGCAATGTGCATGTACACGTGATTGATTAGGGGATTAACGCTAGACACTTAGTCTATGTTGCATAGGCGCAGTTGAATCTGTACCATGTACAACACTGATTACTGTATATATCATGAATTTAATGGTTAGTGCGTCGGCCCGGAGTGCGGAAGGTCGCGGGTTCGATCCACTGGTCGCGTCATACCAAAAGTCGTTAAAAGGTGTTACTTGTTCTCCTGCTTCGCACTCAGCATAACAATGGTAAAGCAAGGACGGGTCATGGTTGGATCGGATATATTGTTTTCTGAGTTGGGTACCCATGTTCTATCTGCGGCATGATATATTCCAAGTGAGCTAGCTAATCTGGAAATCCAGACTAGTACAAGCATGCAGTACTTATGATGTGAGTGAACACATCTTGAAAGTGGTTTTAAAACCCCAATTTAACCGACCAAATGCGGGCCCAATCTTTAACGCGAATGGTTTGTTACGATACTAAGATATTAAGATGCATATTACGCCAAATACACGCTCGAAAACTGTACGTCATTAACCCGGGTCAACGGATCTCTTGTGCCCTCGATTCCTTCTCAACTCCCTGAGAAGTATGCACTTATATCGTTACAACGTTGACGACTATTATAGTATATGGAGATGCTGTCATATAAAATAATACCAGCTTTAATAGCACAGCGATGCTTGCTTGTATACCTGTACAGCCAGGTATACTGCTATATCAGCGCACTTGTCTACCTACATATGTAAGTACATAGGTATCCCTGCTAGTGACAGAGCGACTACCACGGATTGTCGCGCCACTGTACGCGAGTCCTAATACATACGAGATAGGTCAAGCAATATTACACATGAAAGACTCTATGTGATGTTTATAATGCTATAAAGCGTCTTAGATAACGCACTTATGTCACGGCAAAGGGACACCTGCGTATCTGTATAGGAATAGTTTTGTCACTCAACTAAAAGGATGTGGCCCGGGGGGTTTAGAAGTCAACCTTGTTTTTCCCCATGTAGATACGTCGTCATGGTAACTGCCCTCAGGGGAAAGAATCGCCGTGGAAACCACACATAACTTGATCTCTCCAGATAGGCGATCTGAAACGACGATATTTTGACAAAACGCGAAGGTGTTTACTCGGTTTAAATGTCCGTTGGAGAAATATTTCGAGTTACTACACTACATTTCCACGTTGTGGGAAGACCAAGGTCGGGACCCAGAGTATAATAGTGAATGATCGATTTGGATAAGAAATCAGAAATAACGTGATAGAATAATTGCTATAATAATACTAATAATAATAATTACTATAATAAAAACATATATAATAATGATAATAATAATAATAATAAACTACTACTACTACTACTACTACTACTACTACTACTACTACTACTACTACTACTACTACTACTACTACTACTACTACTCATTATACCTTCTCAACTCCCGGGGAATTATACAACATAAACTGCGATTTCAGGCGCTAGACGGTTAATTAATATTCATAATTCAACCCCATCCGATCTGGTACCAAATTCGCAGTAAATTAACTAATATATTCATCATTTTAGATCGGCACATACATAATTACTAATTGACTACGGAAAAGCTTTCTATAAACTACTTAAACATTGCTAGGGATCACTATTAATGGTGGTATTATATTATATTATATTTCAATATAGGGTCATTGAATATTTTTTTCTACAAAAATGGTACGATCCTTAACAAGATTTGAGTGGTATATAATGTAAGCAACACCTACATGTATGTATTAATTGTATACCCACTTATTATCTTGAACCATATGTCATAATTATAGGTATAACTACAAAGCATCCGAGATCGACTGTATTGTGACTAAAAAGTGAGTGTGACACGAGATCGTGGTGATGTTCTAAACAGTGCACAACATCGTTCCAAGCCTCTCGCACAACACAAGGCCGCAAAACGCGATGATTGTAATTTCAAGTATAACATGTTGCACTTCAAGTTGCGCACAGAGAATGCCATAAACCAGTCTGAACTGAGGCTGAATATTGCTAAGTGCTGGTAGCTTGAAATGTTCACAAAGGATACATAACATATGTCTGTGTATATCAAAACAGCAGGGCATAAACGTCACAATGTTCATTATTGACAATTTGTGCAGCTTTCATATATATGTCTAGCTTTATGTCTGGTAAGCTCAAGGATGCATATCGTCGTTGAATGTTCTATTTGCAAAGTTATTTGTGCTTTTGTCGAGTTATGTAAGCTCGTCTGAATGTTTATTTATTATAGGTTATATTCGGGTATAGTGGCATCTATTTTAAGTCCGTACAAATGTTACAGCACTGTAGTATTGTTAATTACATATAGTTTTCTTGTCTTGGACGTCTTACAATTTACTTCTATGCACAATATATTTACTATATAATAATCATAGTAATAATTAAAAATAATAATAATAATAATAATAATAAAAAAATAATGTACTTTGTAGTTATAGCTAAGAACTAAACCAAAACAACCATACATATATGTGATATTATACCTTTAAAAAACAAAACACAAAAACATATATATATATATTTAAAAATACGGTTGGAATCTGCAGTCATTTCACTGCTATATATATATATATATATATATATATATAAAAAACTAATTTATTTGAAATAGACATGTATGCTTATACTGTAAAATGCGAAAAGCCAAAATATGTCAAGCAGTATAGCAAGGATAATGCACCAACTTTACCCTATATTGAAATCTGCAGTTTATAGATTTGCACATCCGATCAAAGGGGGTTGTACGCAAATTATATCTGCCTCACTTTGCAAGTTGTATCAAATATCAAGTACGTACACCCCTCTGAAATTTTGTCAACCATCCATTTTTATTTTCAAGGACATTCTCTTTAATCAGGGGAGTTACGTTTCTCATTACCTCTTGTAAACGCGCAATTTCCCGTGTCTGTGACCTTGAACAATAGTGAGAGATGTAGCAGAAATGATCTAAGCCCTTTGATATTGATCCCAATACGTGGCCAGAGTCGTCTTCCTGAATGTGGACCCAGTTATCCAGTGCAGCTTTAACAGCCGTATCAAAACAGCTTCGGGATCTACTACGTTCGAGCGGCACTGTGGAGGATTTAAGAGCAAGCAACGCGGTCGTTGTTCTGAAACCCGCTTCAGGGAAAAGCCCCGATCGTCAAGTTTTGCAGCTTTGACAAGCATTGAGTTTGAACCCCATGACGCTGTCGTCGGTATTGGGAGATCAAAATACTAGAAGTCTTCAATAACGTTTGATCCCCATTGGGAGTCCGATCAGAACAAGACTTCGTTCTGAAACCCAACTTCTGCGCAAGGGCTATATAGTCATAGCTGTGCCACAGACGGAGTGGAATAAAAAGCTGCGGTTCCGTCGGGTAATGATAAATGGACCATGCAGGCGCACACAGCCACACAACCGTCACGCGCGCGCTCGCGGTGCCACACACACCACATACACACACACCACCACCACCACCAACAACAGCAGCAACGTATACACATACATACACACGCGTGCGCGCGCGCACTCACACTCACTCACACACACTCACACATACTCACACACACTCACACACACTCACTCACACATACTCACACATACGCACACACACTCACACATACTCACACACACAATCACACACGCAGATGCAATGAAGTATCATGATCACTTTTGTGTTCCTTTTATCTCTCTCTCTATCTCTCTCTCTCTCACACACACACACACACACACACACACACACACACACACACACACACACACAGACACACACATATACACTCTTCCTCTCTCGCTTCGCTCCCTACCTCCCTACCTCCCTACCTCACTACCTCCCTCTCTCTCTCTGCTCCAATGTATGTAGGTAACTTGCGAATTCTATTCATATGCTAAATATCTGTATGAGGCATGCCAAATTTAATTTAGTCTGGGTTTGGTATATCTAAAAAAAGGAGTGCGTTTGTTCACAACATTGGTACCCTAACAACGAACTATGCCATGCACGTTTTCCCTTGACAACAAGCAATAAGCCTGTTTCTTCTGTAATGACGATAGACGATTGCCAGGAACCTAACGGAAATTGACGGAAATTGGCGGACGTGTATAATTTGGCAATGTCTTCCACCGTTCCTACACTACCAGGCGAAGAGGGCTTCGTGAAGTAATGCTAGCACGCGTAGACGAGTTCGAATGCATAGACGATAAAAGCTTCACACACACCTCACATTTAACGAACATTCCTGGAAATCTGGAACTTTAGTCAATGTTAATAGTAAACGGATAAAGTAATATTATAGGAAATGATAAAATTATGGCTAGGAATGTCAGATACCTACAACAGTTACCTCCCAGTTTTACCAGAACAGAACAGAACTTTAGAACAGAACAGAACTTTAGAACAGAACTGTATTACTCTCAGGCTGTACTCTACAGCATATGATGTACAGAACGTACATACAGGCAATGTGTAAAATGACTCACATTTTCATTGCATTTTAATTCACAGATTCCGCAGTGGTAGAGTGTTGGACTTCGGAGCCAAAGGTCCCAGGTTCAAATCCCGCCCAGGGGGCCCGGCATCAATGTTCGCGAAAGTTACCTTTCTGACGCGATATTGATAGGAT
>JAVCKZ010075231.1:0-13287 GCA_034780755.1 Lepetodrilus elevatus
AAACTTTTGTCACATGACATAGTTTAAGCCAATCGGCGGTCGCGAAATCGTGTAAACTTCATATTAAGAAATTATTTAACATTGAAACATCATTCATATTACTGTATGTTAATTTGGAAATCATTATACATCTGCAACTATCAGCATGTATGGGACAAAGATTCGCGCTGCGACAAACCACTCTCACATCTCTCTAATATTAATTATCATTGCTGATTAATAATTCTTAAAATTATCCTATCAGCCATATCTCTTTCGTGTCAGTGCGTATATAAATTCCTGTCACTATGGCAACCAGACATTGATATTCAGTTCCATAGACCAGGTGTTACAATCAGTTGGCAGTAAATACAGCAGAATGCACACAAACGAAGCCGACCAGCGGAAATTAATGGCAAAATAACAACTGCAACAGTTCACAATGCACACCAGACGATATTCATGTCAAACTGGCTGTAAAACATTGCACTTGGATGGGTCACAGATACATGGTAGCGTAATCAGTAATATCCATCTTTTCCAAAGTTCTCGGTACTAGTTACGTGCATACGGTAAGGTAGGGATGTAACTCATACACTTGCTTATTTCTACAAAATATGATAATCAGTTATCATGGTTATAGGGCACCACAACACCGCAAATTTTGAATTTACAATTTCTAATGGCAAATTAAAATATAACAAATGACAATTATATTTTCAATATTAAAAAAAATATTTTCTTTGAGTATGTCCTACGGTACTTGAAATATATATAGGTCAATTTGTGTTTAATGCTATAAAATACAGTATTATAATAATATCACACTGATTTGCTTATTATTGGAGGAAAACCTAAGACAACTATGGTGTAGATGGTGCACAAAAACAATTAAGGAATAACTGCATAGTGCTCACAAATATTCGGCAACCCTAATCCAGTCCAAGCACATGGAACTATTTTACACTGTCTAAATACATGGCACTGGCCTTGATTTCAATGGTACTACTTGAAACCCTGCCAAGAATAGAAGTACCACTGATGTGCAACAGCTTTGAACCGTAAATAATGATTAATTTATTACATTGGTATTTAGTCTTGAGAGACACTAATTACAAGGTCAGGTGGAATTGGAATACCGGGTATGCATCTGTTTTAAATAAGTAATAAACCTTGAGTAATAGGCAATAATTGTATTTCTCTCTGAAAGGTTTAAAATGTCAACTGTTTTAGTATATCAGTATGAACGACACAAGCATGTGCATTATTGGAGAGTGGATAACAAGGATAACACTACCAACAGTCAAGTTTTACCCATGATGGCTAGTTCAGTGGTTAGTTCATCTGAATAAAACTGAAACTTCTGAGTTTTAATTTTTCTGGGTGCCTCCCATAAATATCTCGTTAATCTTATTATGATCAGCTGATGCCCTTGGAATTCCGACAGGCGTTGGTGAAATACCATTGCATGGAAATTCATTGGACAGAACATTGATGTTGACCAGGAAAATGCCAATGTGAGGAATGTGGTCAAAACATTGATTGGTCAGGACATTGACTGGCTAGATTGAAAACTTAAAGGTAGAAGTCTGATCGGACATAAATTTGATTGGTCAAAAGATTTGGATTTTTTTAAATTGGGGTTTAGAGCTGCTTTCAGTATTTTTTCACAGATCATGGTTTATCAATTTAAGGCAGGAGGAAACCTGTAATATCCATAGTGCAGTTGCAGTAAACCTGCGAGCACCGGCTGGTACTGACAGACCAAGCATGCTAACTGCAAATGATGCATTTTTAAAGACTGATTGGTAATTTATGTGAGGATATGAATGGTTATTCAACAGCACAGATTGGTACCGATGGTCATGATAGGAACGGGTCATCACCAGCACACTGGTTGGTAAGAGCACTGACACAGTGTAGGACTGTACCAACCTTTGTTGCGGCCTCCACGTTGGCTCCTCGGTGGAGGAGTTCGTTGACAATGTTGACATGTCCTTCCTTGGATGCCAGATGGAGAGCATTGAGGCCATTCTGTGGACAGCAACAGCAACATTCAGAAACAGTAGTAACGACAACAACAACAACAATAATGTGTACAGTTACATTATGTCAAATCCTTGCTCAAATGTGTGTTCAAAGTTCTGCATTATTACCCCGACCAATGGATCAGTGTTCTCTCTTGTTTTACTTCTCAACTGCATGGGGAGTATACAACCCAATCTGCCATTCATTCACTAAAGGCATAAACGTTATGCAAAATCAAGCAGGCCCCGAAATTATCTAACTTTTTTAGTATAATTTTATGCTCGAGCTCAAATTTTATATAGGAATTTGTGAATAAAACCATAAGTTGAGAATGAGTTGGTGTCATTATCTCAAGGGTAGGTTACTTTTAATGCATATGATTCCAGTAATTTATTTATGTGTATATATAATCATTAGCATTACTCCGTGAATCATTCATTCATATGTGATATTATTAGAAAAGTTATGCTGACCATATGACATAATGTCTATGTAGTAATCCTGAATTACATTTGGTCATAATACCACATGGTCATCACACACTCCTGACAACCTAGTAAGCATTCACCACATTCATGTGAAAATCCAAATCATCTGTTCTATATTTCACAAAAGGGTCATACCAGTAGTAGTCCGGGTCCAAATTGAGGTTTACAGTTTTTCCTGATAGCAAAAGTATGCCATTTAGGCTAGTACCATAGTACGACCCATTTTTTAAACATAATCCTGCGACATTTATAGATCTGGGGACCTTAAGAACAGTTTTTAACGATTCTTATAGTATGACTACGAACTGTTCTTAGCTAAGAAGTTCGTAAGAATGTTTTGAGAACAGGCCCCAGATCATGTGGGGTTTTATATCAATAATACAATTTTATTAAATTTGAAAGTATTAACTTAATAAATTATAACAACAAGTAACATTTATTACTTAATAAATCAATACCTGTAACATTATTATACAACATTTGAATATGTACAACAAATTCCTGAAAAGGTAACTTAAAGCTTTATCATCTGTTTCATAAAATAGGTAAATCTATTTATTCAATCTAAACTACATTAATCAACCACACTGTTGTTCATTTTGCAGACATTGTTAGCCATTGTTTACAGGTAATTGAATTTCGCCTCATACACTCAGCGACTGGTTCCGACATCTGTGACATGGCAGCAATTAATACTGGTCCATATTCTCCTGGGATTGTAACACAGCACTCGTATTGATCACTGCGGTACTTTTACACTTAGTTACTTAGCAACCAGATTCCTGTAAATGGTGCACAAATTTTACAGTTCAATGCACTATCAGCAATGGTCAAATCAAGAATTCAGGGTAACAGGTTATAAGGTCACACAGATTAGGTCATGCCCATGTATGTTTTGCGATCACAAAATATATGTTTTGATTAAATTAGTGATTTTTGTCACAGCTGGGATATTTCATCCATACGTGACCAAAATAAATGTAGAATATCCTTTAATTGACCGTGTTTCAGTGGTTAAATCTGTTACTAATTATTTAGCCCAAGTTAAAATGCCTAATGTTTATGTATCCTGAGGTTTTGTTAAATCACTATCAGGACCATTTCTAAAAATAAAATGAATTTAAACTGTTAATTTTCCATATTTTAAAAAGATACAAATTTCTTTTGTAAGAATGTAAGAATGGTCTATTACTTTCAATAGCTAGCCACATTTGTGTTCTTTGCCTTGCAAGGATTTTAGCAGTGAGCGAGTTATAATGGAGTTTAATGTCGCTGCAGGAATCTTTCACCCATCTGCAACGATGTTACGTAGCATCCAACTGGTTCCTGGAGTCTTGTACCTATAGTACGCTGGTCACCACAGAAATGCCTATCACTATATATGGGGAGCATATCATGGCCGTGATCTAATGGCCTTTCTCCGCTCCGATGGTTATCCAGCCTGGACAAACAGAGCAACTCTCTGGCCTGGCATACCTCGGCAGAACATCAGCAAAACACCAGAGAAACAGGTTCTGCCTACAATAGACCAGAGCATGCCCACGCAGGTTGGTAAGGCATGGGCACAGATGTCAGACTCCGAGGGCATGGGCACAGATGCCAGACTCCGAGGGCAGTATGATGGCTCTGTGATTGACAGATGACTTCAAGGAATCGTAGTGAGACGTAGTGAGACTAGTGAGACTGTAGTGAGACGGCCATCTTTCAATCAGTCTCACACTGGGCTGAATCTTCCACAACATATCTGGGATTCCGGCCTTGTTAAGAAAACTAGGTTTCTCATGAGCAGTGATGAGGCGTTAATATTCATATACACAGGTTTTCCTAGTTTGTGGAACAGTGATGTAGGACCAATGGATTGCTAAAGGATCAGTGTTTGTTGCATAGGACCAGTGGATTAGTACAGGACCAGTGGACTGTTCTGAGACCAAAATATTGTTGTAGGACCAATAGATTAGTGTATGATCAGCGGGTTCTTGTTTATGCAAGACCAGTGTATTATTGTAGGGACAGTAATTATTTTTAAGAACAATGGGAATCCAACACAATTCTGGCTAATATTCTAAAACAATTTTAAAGAACATTGACATGTTTCATTTTTAGTTTTCAAAATAGCATCTAGTGTTATACACAACAACTTAGCTCCAATGTCTGCACACATATCACAGGAAGAAATTATTACATTACCACAGGAAAGAGCCAATTATAGTAATCTTCCTATGTAAAGAAAGCTAAGCAATTAACAGAGCTTCTGGTAGCAATGATAATAAAGCTATCTTTATGCTGCTTGCAGGAGATATGTTTACAAACATCCTCTTAGGTCTTGCCGAGTATCCCAGATGACAAGCTTGTACAAACAACTGGCAACACATCCTGGTTTTACTGTATTCCAAGTTCTGGTACACAATCCCATTTACATTCTGAGTGACTACCACAACACGATGACAATACACCAGTGGTTTCGGTCATCCGTTACAACGTGATGGCCAAGGCAGCAATGAAATAACCTGGTACCTTCCAATGACCTCTTGCAGTGGGTTTGCTTGTCTGTAAGCGATGGCGTTTTTCTCGTAGGATCTGCATGGATGGGTTTATATCCGTGTTCTGGGGTTTGACTGAGGTGAGCATTCCGGGGGAACAAGTACTTCAGTTCTTCATGAAATTCACAGAATGTTCTTCAGGTCACATCGGTACTGATATCACTGCAGAGTCATCATGGTCACAAAAACATGGCTACCGTAATTACATTTAGGAATTATCACCTCAATGGTGATAATTGTCCGATAATGTCCATTGTCATCGCAAGTACATCATTACATGAGGTCATTTCAGATGATCCTTGGTCAGCTTATCATCCATTATACATGAATCTGATACTTAGTACAGAACCTATTGTCACTGGCTGCATGACCATAATGAGGCAGAATTCGATCAGGTTGAACACTCTATGACCACATTGAATGCAACTTAACCATGTCTTCATATTAGTCAACCAAGTCAAGGGTTCTTTTAGGATTCATTTAACATACGAAACACACACATAAAAAAAAAAAAAAATTTGGGTTGAACTTGCTTTCAATATTCTTTCACTTATATCATGGACTGTCAGTTTAGGGCAGGAAGAATCCCGCGACATCCATAGTATGGAGTTTAACGTCGCTGTGGGAATCTTTTACCCATTTGCGATGTCCATAGTACTGAATGTTGCAGCAAACCTGCGAGCACCAGCCGGTAATAATAAACATTAATAAGCATACTATAATTATTAATGAAAGAGACAGTGTGTACGTACTGGGTTGCTGGTGTTGATGTCAGTACTTCCTTTCAGGTACTCCAAAACCTCATTGAGGTTCCCATCCCGCGCTGCTCGCAGAAAGCCAGCGTTGCCGTCGCTCTGAAACACAGGACATGTCAACAATTAGTATCTCTATCAGAAACAGCCTACGAAACAAAATATCTTTAAAAAATACAGAAATTGATATAACCATGTATACTTCTTTGCCTCCATGAAGACATGGTAAGCTGTCTACAATGGGCTCATGAAAATACATACAACATGGACAATTTAATGCTCAACAAGTATTGTTCAGAAATCTCCATATAAAACCTGAGCATGGGTATGAAATCATACTCAAACGGTTTCGTTATCTTGGTGCCAGATGTAAGTGAATATGGAGTTTAACGTCGCTGCGGGAATCTTGGTACCAGATACCCTGATACCTGTCAATGGTAATCATATCATGACAAGTCAGCTCCTTTCTCAAATAATACTATCTCCGGCTAATGCCGCTTCATCACAAATATGTATCACTTCAAGCTGAAACGGTAAAACTAAAAACATCCTACCCATAACTGATAAACACAACCCGAGTACCAACTGACAATGTGCTCAAATAGCAATCTATAAAACAACCAAATAAATTCATTCTCAAGTATCTGCTACAGAATATGACTCTTAATATGGATTGAAATAACAAGTCTAAAACAAAATGATCGGAGTTGATGGTAAAGTATATACAAGAGTATACAACTACCTCCTGTTTAGACAGACATCTCATGTCTGTTTTATCGTAGTGTATCGCATGTCTGCTTTACTGCATTACTCCTCCATATCTGCTTTACCCCATGTCTATTTCATCCCACTACATCCAGCTAGGTAAGAAATATCCGGAGAACTGAATAATCCCCTGATACCGAGCATGTATTTATATGTATGTAGTCGCCACGGAAATCTATTTTCCATAATATGTGCAACAGGTGAGTGTTAATTCCATTTACATATTGATTTTACATTTACATTTATATACAATTCAATATGCATTCAACATGTTATTATCGAGAACACTGTGTTGGAGTGTGTGGAATGTCATCAGGAATTACATATGTACTCGGAGAATGCTATTCTGAGTGCATACTATATTTACGTACCCATGCGCGTAACTGCCTATAATAATACATATGCAGACAAATTTCCTAGCCACAGACAAATCAACAACAATTTCCTAGCCAATGTTGGTTTTTTTACAAAATATTAACATAGCAGACATAGTACTGCACTGAAGAATACACATTAACATAACCATACCTATGCCCATGATACAATTCAATTGAAAGTTAAATGATTGATTTTAGTGAATAAACTTAAACCATTCAGCCAATGTTCATGGAATATCAATATAGTATCTAAGAATAACTACAGGATCGAATTTGACACACTTGTTGTTATATTACACATTATTTGCATTAATGGCAATGGTTTCGATTAACATTCCACAACTGAACTGTCAATCATCCAATTTGGACCAATCGAATGTAGCAGTATATTAACCCCTCATATCATTGGGCTACTTCCTGTGTGGAAGAAACATCGTGCAATATTACCTGATAGTAATACCAATCTTATCAACTAGCGGATATATATCATATATTCCTACTGTATTAAATGTCAAATGACTGCAAATCTTCCAATATCATCCACAGAATCAATGGGGGAAGTTTAATGCCACTGTTTGAAATATCTGCTTATAATACTCCTCTGTCTCGGATGTTTTGAATATTTCAAATGTAAAAACCTACAGTATGTTAAAATATTTTTAAATTTTAGATGTATTGGTATTCAGCAAAGACACTGAAAAAAGCATCTTGAAGAAAGTCTCACACCTCTTAGAATGTTGGTCGTCCTGACAATCAGATAAATAAGCTGGCTCTAAAAGGTTTGTTTTCGTGTCCTTGTGTCACCTCTGTCATCAGGTACTGTTAACTACATACTAATCGCATCACACGCTGTGAATGAATGCTGTAAAACCTGACCGAAGCTTCTCATTATGACAATTATCTCCCTGAGCCGAAATGTTCTTCACAGACAATTTGAATAGGCCATTACATAACTGGATGACATTGACAAGTGACCCAAATCACTGGGGACAACAACACGCAGATAAGGACCATGATCGGCATGAAGCTCAATGACATGCTCAATGACATGACGGATGCATCGTTATCGCGGTAAGCAGCTTTGGTGCATGTTTATTGCATTTGTTGCGCAGAACAAGTTCCATTACAAATATCCGTAAAACAATCATCTTCAGTATTACTTGCACCTAGAGGCCAGGCCCTCCTCTGTAGGTGGTGCAAATATTTGCATATGTATATTCCAGCAGCTCGAGGCCCTTTGTGGGTGGTACAATTTTTGTGTGGACATTTTTAGTACCATGATCAGATGGCATTGAGCTATGTGGATAGAAGCAAAATCTGGTAAATAGATGTCTGTTCAAGTTCCAGCCCAATCCTCATAAGTGGAGGTCTTATCTCATGTTTTTACGGTGATCTGACAAACAGGTGTTGAGAACTTCAGGAACTCCAGAATGTCTGGACATGTGCAATCTGAGGCAAGCTTGTGCAATGTCTCTGCATTGACTTCCTGACATCATATATCATAAAGCCTTACACAACCAATTCTATACGTTACTTATCAAAATGCTTATATTATCCTGTGTTGTTGTTCATGATTGGAACATGATTACTTGTGCGAGAGCTTCTTGCTTGTTCTTCTATGCACCCAGATGTACATACCTAACTGTTTACCAAAGTCATTAAGCACATGTTTGCTAATGCTTATCCCAAACTAATTAATCTCCGATTATGAAAATGGACATGGCTTGAAATTGAAAATTCACTTTTCTGCATATCAAGCAATTAGGACTGATGCAATTATTTTGTAGCTTGACAACATTATCATTTTTCAGAACTAGCATTTTCAATGTCATCACACCATGTCAAAGTAATCTTTAGCTCAATCCCCAAAACAAAAATCAAAAAAACAATCAAGCAGATATGCATATGTTTATAATGTGAATAAGTTGTGCTGAAAATACAAGCACATGGAAGCAGTAACGCCTTGTTGTGTATGTACTTGTGGACAACCCCGTACCGAGTGCATACGTGTCAAGCGGTATGATTGCCTGGGGATATCACTAGGCCAGGGTAACTGCATGTCAGGAGAAAGTATCACTGCCCATGGAACAACACTGTACCAGGTTTCCTACAAGTCAGATGGTATCACTGACTAGGGATAACACTAGACCCAGTACCTACAAGTCAGATGGTATTACTGCCTGGTACCTACATGTCAGATGGTATCACTGCCTGGTACCTACATGTCAGATGGTATCACTGCCTGGTACCTACAAGTCAGATGGCATCACTGCCTGGTACCTACAAGTCGGATGGTATCACTGCCTGGTACCTACAAGTCAGATGGCATCACGGCCTGGTACCTACAAGTCAGATGGCATCACTGCCTGGAGGCAAACACTGCATCACAGAGTTCTCTCCTACCCTAACCCAACAGTACCATTGTCAGTTCGCCCAAAGAAAACAAAGCGTAGGTCCGTGGCAAACAGATGTAACCAATGAGAACTAGTCTGTAGCATGTACTGATGTAACTCTAGATGTAAATACCTTCAACATGGCAGCAATGTCATGAACCGTCATACAAAATAGAACCCTGTTGCATACATAAAATAAAGAATTATACTAAATTATGATTCACATAATAATTAATAACATTCCATATAAACTTACCCAGGACATCCATTTCTTGAACATCTTGTTAATGTATAGATAAAGCAGGTAAAACACGTATCCTTGAAAATCATGAACAGAGTAGCGTAATGTGCTTCCTAGCTCTTCCTAAATGCGAATAGGTCTGTGCGATAAGTGAATTAGTAGAGATGAGGAAGCCTCTAGGTGTACATTAACCCCTTGGATGCCCTGCTGGAGTGCGTACATCCCCCTCCTTACTGCTGGAACATGGCTGGCTGCCGTTAATGGCTACTCTACTGGAAGCCCTATATCACCTTCATCTATGCAGAGCAGCAGAAATAGAAGCGGTGCCGTCTGACCGACTTAGTAGAGCTCTTCTCTCACAGGTACAATCCACCACTCAAAATTCACTTCTGCTTCCGAGATAGCAGACGTACAGTTGCGTCTGCTTTGAGCCTTACAATACACGTCTGCTCAGTTTGCTACGAGTATCCGTAAATGAGCACGGACGGTTGTTCCAACTCTCTGGTGCAGACTCTGTGTCCTAATGCTCTGTAATGGCATATGGAAATGATTCTCTTCTCAGGAAGAAGTCTGGATATATTTAGAGGAATAATTAATATTCATGTGGATTCCTGCAATATGACAAACGTTCCGGCTGTCGCAGAATGCTGATGTCTTGCCAGGAGATTGTTGTACGTCACACGAGCCACGTGTATCAACAGGAAGATAGACATGCACTTGTGTTGATGCAACAAATGTATACAATACTATAATGTAGACCATTCATCCCACAGAGGTATTACCATGGTATCCATGACGATTCTATCGACTAATCGTAGGATCGAGAAGATTGCAAAATGTGCCAAAATGGATTAAAAATACCATTCCTTTCAACAATTGTTGAAATATTGTTGAGATATTCTGATATTTACTGTACAATTTAAACCTGCTAATGTTTTAAATACTTCTGATGATGTGGTATTTCACTGACGGTCTTGATGAAGACATTATTATTATGCCAATTTTTAAGGCATCATTTTAAAGACATTATTATTATGCCAATTTTAAAGGCATCATTTTAAAGACATTATTATTATGCCAATTGTTAAGGCATCATTTTAAAGACATTGTTATTATGCCAATTAAAATTAGAGTAAGGTGATCTTGGACAATCCTCCAAAGTTTCCCTTATTAAAATAATTACAATGACAAGGCACAATAGAGCTACTGATTTGTCAATTTTAAGGTTGCAGGAATATTTCACCCATAAATAAATCAATTTGAATTTCATTAGCAACAACAAACATGACAAAATTACAAAATTAACCATACAGACTGGCACACAATATGTTCATGTAATAAATTCGTAATTATCTCCCAAACAACTGACCAATCAGTGTTGACTGGACTAGAAGAAATGGAGCCCTATTTCGGCACATGTGGGGTTAACTTACTATGTACACTGGCAGACAAGAGGTGAGAAACATGGAATTACTTCCACATGATGGGGCGAGGTACTGGCGTATAATAGCGATATAAGTCTATGCTGTCTTCAGAGCAATGAGTTGAGGCGGAACATATTTCGTACCAGTCCGGATATACCAGTGAGTGTACAGGACATACCAGTCTTCGTACAACCCTCAGTGACCCCCTGCAGCTTGCTGTAGCATTGGAAGGTCACCAGACAATTTGGTTTTCATGTAAATGTTACAAAATCCCTGAAGACATTTCCTATTTAACTAGCATCGTCTTTAAATGACTCACCGGAGATTCTTTCCATGAGAAATGTCTCTATGTGAAAGACAAAGTAGAAGGTAGAACCTGTATAAATCAGGATATTAAATGTGATTCTCTTATAAATCTGTAAGAATTAAATATCTAAGAATACGATGGAATGCCGGCCTACAGGTGGTTAATGTCTTTAACATTGTATTTCTGCAATATTGTTATGATTATTTTGTGGGTGTAATAAAATTAACAAAGATATTTCAGTAAACCCCCTGATCTCTTATAATTATGATTTTTGTAATTTTTATTTTATTCATGGGGCTTGGGGTTTAGAGCAGTTTTCAAGATTCTTTCACTTATATGACAGCTTGTCAGTTTAGGGCAGGATGAAACCATAGTGCTGAATGTTGCAGTAAACCTGCGAGCACCTAAACCCCATGAGAAATGTCTAGGCCCAATGAACAAACGATGATACTAGTACAGAATGTACAGAAGCCTTACTCCCAAACCTCCCTGTCTAATAACTGTGGGAGGAATGCATAGCTAAAGCCATCACTACTGGATTCCCACAGATCAGCAATAAGCACTGCAGCAAGGAAAGACTGCGAACAGTGTTAAAACCTACAGAACTAGAACTCCAAGATGTTGCACACAAGTCCACATTAGTCACACTTGATGTGTCACACCTAATGTGTCAACCGGACAGATGTGAGACCTTCAGGAATTCCTCAGTCACATCAATGGTGGAACATCTGATGCAGTGTCACGGCTAGACTAGACCTAACAGTACATGGAAACGTCAACACAAAGGAAAATATATCGGAATAAATGTTTCCTTCAGCACACTTCATTGTAAAGTATGTTAAATGATCTATTGATTTGATAGTACTGCAACTGTAATGTTATTGAAAGAATATTTTACCTATACACAATTAGAAAAAAATGGTCGCTATCGTATTAATGTGATTAATTCCATGATGACTATTACGGTAGTTACATTATTCGCTTTCATTATATTTCTTCATCCTTAGCTATTCACACATTCATTGATAGATTGATAACATATTACATTCCCATATCAAAATGCAACAGTACATAATAACATATTCCAAATTGTATCCCTGTGGTGCCACCACATTATTTATGTATCTGATACATGGTCTCCCTCTTCTGTACATATCTGGCACTGGACCCAATACATGGCCTCCCCACATTCTGTATGTATCTGACACAATACATGGCCTCCTCCCCCCTCTTGTACATATCTGGCACTGGACCCAATATGATACATGGCCTCCCCACACTGTACCTAGTGTTCACCAGACCCCTGTTATCTGTCTGTACTGCAGGTGCCCTGTTCAATGTCTCATTGCCAGGTATTGATTCTATGTCATCAATGATTCACCACCCAGTGCCAGCCTTGTTGCGTGTTCTTCAAGCCGTGTCTCAAGATGGCTGCCTGTCAGTCAGGTACAGGTGTATTGGCTCGGATCACAGATAACATGATAGCATTCAGAGCGAAATATTGATGGAAAGCACTGGATCTTGCAGTGATAATGGGAAATTCCTGGATTTCTATGCATACAGACACGATACAGTGGTTGTTTTAGGTTATCTTGTTACTATAGAAACATTTCTGCTTGCTAATTGTAAATACTGTGGACAGTTGTTTATTGTACCTAATTTTGATGTCAGTTGCATGGCTGGGGTAGACATTTATGCCAACAACAAATTATCTACTCAATTATCAAATTATTCCGGAAATTATATTATGGCGATTACGAAACATTTTGAGTACAACTTCATGCTCACGCTCAAGTTTTACATGGGGATTTGTGAATAAAACTTCAAGTTTGAGCATGAAATTGTACTCTTATGCACAGACGTAGTTTAGTTAAACCGCATTTTAAGGATCATACCGACAGTGGTATAACTCGTCACTTAAACCTAGTTTAGCTTAAACTGTGGTTGAACTACGTTTGTGCATACGGACCCAGGGGTATATAAACCCTGGGAC
>JAVCKZ010075253.1:0-13284 GCA_034780755.1 Lepetodrilus elevatus
TGAATTTCTACTAGTCCTTAGGATACCTTTAGCATTGTGAGAACTGGCCCGGGCTAGAGGACTAGTGTTAATTTCGATCCCTGAAAATTAATTAATTTAATATTATTTCAAACCTGTTCAAACCAGAGGTTTCAACAAAAAAGCACATTTGTTTTAGGTGACAAGTCAATTTGAAAACTTTAATCTAATATTGAACATGACTCCTGGTCACTATGGTACTATTCTTAGCACACTGTTTGCACGTGACTGGCATCATTAAGAATTGTGTACTGTATATTATTAGAATCGGTATGTCCATTTTCCCCCATAATTTTCTATTCAGCACTTACTTCTGCCAACATTGTATCTAAAAGGTTTTATGTATCATCTTTTTGTTACGCTGAAACTATGGTAATTTTATATTATTGTAAACAAACTGCAATTAATATTTTTTTTCTCAGGGGTTACAATTATGAAATGATCCGAGAATGCAAATCTTACGGAGATATAAATAGATGAAAAATTGTAAAATATAATAGATGATCTCTCCGTCTATTCATATACGGATTGTTGACAGTTTACCCGACTTTGACGGCCGAGAAACTCTGCAAACATGTGTATACGTCAACCTTATTTACATTAATATTAGACGCGGGTTTCGTGTCATGTCTCGGCCCGTGCAGCATCAAAAGATGCATTTTGGTTTCGTCGTCCAAGCTGTGCACCGATCGATGGCGCGTATGTACGTATACATACGGTTTGACTCGGCCGCTAATAAAAGAATGCAAATACGAGGGCTGACTTTAATGGAGTCCGATTGGTATTTCTTGAGTGGGTACTGAAGAGCCGTGGTTGGTGTTTCTTTGCCGCGGAGGTCCGACACGCGTTGACTCCGAGCCATCTGTGACAATGGCCGTCCACATGTTACGGTCGTGACATTGTCTCTCTCCCCCCTCTCCTTATTCTCTCTCTAGTATCCTTGCAGCTGGAACAGTACTGAGGGTGGGGAGTGGTGGTGGGGGGGGGGGGTGTCGAGGAGAGGCTGTTTCATCTTAATATACAATTGAATTTCCTTATCACAGCAATTATTACTTACCATTGTGGGTCTGTCAACAATTCCGCCAGAGTTGACGTGCGACGTGTCAGGTTGTTGCACATGCAGGTCGCACAGGGATAGAAACATACCATTTCTATTTATTGGAGAATTTACTGGAGCTGTGCATTTTATTGCATTGTATGCTTTCTTTTAGAAGTTATGTGTATATAAAGTGAACAATAGTATTTTGTACATAGTAGGCTTATAAAGTTTATTATACCCATTAATTTTTCAGGATCCTCTATACTTTCCCTCATTGAAATGGGTGAAAGATTCCCAGTGCGATGTTGAACTCAATAATCACTCACTCACTATACTTTCCCCAAGCTGTGATATGTGAAAGAATATTGAAAGTGACTCTAAACCCTAATTTCCAAAAATAATAATAATACAACATCTATACTTTCCCATAATTGGAGGCATTGCCTATCAATTCATTAATTTTCATATCTGTTGTTTTATTGATAATGATGCACTATTTATGTGTTTACGAAACAGGCCGTCAACAAATTTGGTTAAAAGAAAAGGTTTTTACGAGATTTACTCCATGGACAAAATTATCAAGTTAATAATTGGATGTTAAATGATATGGATGTCAATGTTCAAACATTCTGTAAAACAAATTACAGTTGACAGATTATTTTTCTGTTAATTACGTCATCAATCACTACTACTACTACTACTACTACTACTACTACTACTATTCATAATTTACAATTACTTTATAAAGGAACACAAATATTAAAAAATCCTGTTGAATGAAACTTTTAAAGCCAGCAAAGAAATGTGTTAAACTTATAATCAATTCTTTAGTATTATTAAAATGATATAATTTATGGTGTTTTCGATGTTTCAAGTTCTTGCAGAACAATAATCTCTCATAGTAAAATATTTCTGATTATTAATAAAATGATATCATTTATGGCATTTTCAAAGTTTCATGTTCTTATGGGAAAAATACTTTCTCATGGTAAATATTATTAAAATGATATAATTTATGGCATTTTCAAAGTTTCCAGTTCGAATGTGCTCCAGCTCTCTCATGGTGTTAGAGAAATGGAAAACAAATGACAAGAAAATTTGTAGACTTGAGATTATCATATTGTGACACACATTCATTCTCGAGGGGATAGTGTCTCAGCAGACTTTGACAACATTTCCAGACATTGACGGCAGCACTCGGCTTGTGAAGATCTCACGAATAGTAGATGCTGAACAATGTTTATTAAAGTGACAAGCCGTGATATAAGTGAAAGAATCTTGAAACTAGCTCTAAACCCCAATTTAAAAAAAAATAATGATACTAAAAATGTATCTGGGCAGTATTTCAATGTATAATGTTTAATTATCACTTTTTATGCTTGAGGCATCTGAATATGCCCATACTTGTTTATTAATCCAATAGGAGAAGGTTAAACTTAAAGTTAAGAGAAGGTCATTATGACCTACTTTTCAGATCCAATTGCTTTTCCTTCATACAAGTGCATTTCTTAAATACATTTTTTTTTCCCCCCATACGTTAAAAATGAAAAACATGCCCACTGGAATTACAATAGTAACGATGTTGTTAATCATAACCGCACCGCGTCGACATGACGATGTTCCAGCATCCCGGCATGTTGATATCGTGTATACAGGCAAGCAAGGGAAGATAATCTGATTACCGTTGGCCAGACTGTGTATATGTTTCGCGATCATTAGCTTCGTACACGGATTAAGTCCATCTGATAGGCAGTACGTCTTATCCGCGAAGCCGTGGTGCACCCCCCCTCCCCCTCCCCCAGGTCATTATCAGAACCTTCATTAGTACCATGGTATGGAGTCTGGTATTGGAAAAGGGTCAGGGTGCCATACCAACCTAGGTTGGGGTAAGGGCTAAGCAGTGTGGGGTTGGGTGTGCAGGGCTCTAGACAAACATGCCCAACGTACAGGGGCAAGTCCAATTGCTCTAAGGGCAACCTATTTTAAAAATATATAGCGCCTTTGGTGTCTTGGCAACTTGTCCTGACTAGCTCTGTGGGCAAATAACTCAAAATGTTATTCTGAGCCCTGAGTGTGTTTGTGAGTGCGTGCGTGTATGTATGTGTGCACTATGCATCCGTGCGTGCATGCATGTACATGCTTAAATTTCATCCGACTTCATGACCCAATTCTCTTGTCGATTATGTAGAACATAGAAGGTAAAATATGTAGAACTTAGAAGGTAAAATATGTAGAACATAGAAGTTAGAAATTTCCTCACATGTAGACCTAACACATGTTCATTGTCTGAATCCGAATAATAATAAATTCATATTGGTGGAAAATTCCCGTGAATCGTAAAGAAACAATTAAATCAATCAATCTGAATAACTGATGCATAATTGACAGTATTTTACACCAACCATCACTGACGTGATTACTATACTGCCTGGTTACTACGGGCCGTCCTCCCACTGTAAACAGATCACTAAACTACTGTGGAGCACAGCACCAGACCTCAGTCACTGTCTCACTGACAACACATGGCCGCCAAGACAAGCCAATAAAATCCCAGAGCACAATAACAGTCCTACAACTTCTGACGTAGCGTCCATTCCCGCTAATTGCACGGCCAGTTTGTCGGCCATTTTCATCCCAATTAATGGGCAATATACAATTAAGAGATGTCGTCTAGAGTACATCTTTCTGGAAACGTACTTGTCTTTATGGAAATATAATCCAGCTTCTGGATTTCAGATGTGGCAACATTTTAAGTCTAATTTGATGATTTTGCATTTAAAATATTTTGTAGGAAAAGACAGGAAGTCTTGTTTGACAAAAATACTTTTTGTGGACTTAAAAATAATAAATTGCCTCAATATTTGAAAGAAAAAAAAAAATTATAAAACTTTACATTGGGAAAAAGCTGCATTGAGGGTCCAAATGCCTTAACACATCTTCGATATTCTGCCAGCTTGTAGGTTTAGGATGTGGAACAGGTAAGGTTCTAAGCCAGAGCCTAATTTGATGAGACTTTCCAATTAAATTATCGTCGTAAATGGGTGAAAGATTCCTGCAGCGACGTTAAACTCCATTTTCACTCACTCAACATTTAAAATAGCCTAAAGATCGTTAAAATATTTGATAGAACAACAGGAATAATATCTTGTTTACGAACGACTAAAATAGTTTTAAAATTTGCAATTAAAGAAAAATTACCTCATGTCATCCTCCCTTCCAAATATACAAGAAATATATAAAATTTGGAATAAAAATACACGGGATAAAAATGGTTAAACAGATAATATTATCAATATATGGATCCATTTCTTTATTAATAATAACCATTGTCATGTTTTCTAAAAATAGTGAAATAAACGAGTGCGATGTTTTCCCAGGTGCAATGTGTATCTTTACCAGGTGTGTCTGTTATGGGATAAATATTTCTCCTAGTCTATATATTTGACCAAGCAACACAATTTCAGTTTGTGAAGTCCGTCTAAAGTAAGTATCTTCTGTTTTTCCATGACATGTGCTTTGTTCTACATTGAGAGTGATTAATTTCAGAATTGGATTCAAACTCAGAAAGTGGTGTGTCTGGGTCATTCAGTACACATGTTCAGCGTGTTCTATTTCTGATACAACTTGTACTACAACCTATGTGTTCAGTGTGTTCTATTTCTGATACAACTTGATCTACAAGATATGTGTTCAGCGTGTTCTATTTCTGATACAACTTGATCTACAACCCTTGACGTGTTCAGCTTTGCAACTGCTGGTACAAATATTGTGTTCAGCTAGGCAACATCTAGCTCAACTGAAGTGTTCAGCTTTTTCCTAATGTGTTCAGCTTGTTCTATTTCTGATACAAATAATATAAATTCAAATATGTAATTTATGGCACATATGTGTTCAGCTAGGAAGGAACAACCAAGGTGTTCCAGGGTTAGAAGTTCCCACTCGCCCGGCGCCCGTGGCGACCTTCCTTTGTTATGGGCGAGTATCATTTCAGATAATTCGCTCTTCTTATTTGTCAATTGTCAATTTTTGTCAATTTTTGCACTAACTTCTAACCCTGGTGTTCAGCTATGCACCATCTGACAACCTATGTATTCAGCTAAGCAACTTATGGTACAATATATATATGCTCAGCTATGTAATGTAGGGCTGAAACGGGTACCTGTGTACTCGAGTACGTGTCGGGTACATGTACTACTCAAGTAGTAAATTGATACTCGAGTACTCGAGAGTTCCCCTTTGTAATGAACAATGGCGGACATATACATTTTTGTATTTAAAAATTAGATTGTTTTTCGAAAGTGTTAACAGTATACTTGCTAAATACGACCGAAAAAGTCAGGAAATCGCTTATTTGGCCGTCTCAGGGTTTTTAAAAATCCGGGAGAGCATGATACCGCTCTACTAGTTTACTAATTTGCTTCGCAACTGAAGACAATTGCGCTTCGCGACTTGCAGGCGAGTACTTAAGTACTCGTCGAGTAATTCAACATGGGTACTCGAGTACCAAATGTCCTACCCGTTTCAGCCATAATCTAATGTCTGGTACAACATGTGTGTTCAGCTAGGTTACATATAGTACAACCAATGTGTTCAGCTATGTTCTATATAGTACAACCAATGTGTTCAGCTATGCATCTTCTTGTACAACCAATGTGTTCAGTTATTCAACTTCTGGTACAACCTTCATGTGTGTTTTTAATATTGTAGACGTCACGTATGTGTGAAATATTCCTGCTGTGATGATAAACACTAATTCAATAAAATCTGGTACAACTTATGGTACAACCAACATGACAACTTGCTAATATATAGTACAACCCATGTGTTCCTGAACAACATGTTCCTTTATGTAAATTAAGATATACATGTTCATCTTGACATACATCTAGCAACTCTGCACATTTCACTGTTCAAGCTTTGGTTCAGCCTACTGAGTTTGGTGTGACATCAGGTGTTGATTCTCGGTCGCCAAAGTTCTGATTTATCTCCATCTTGTACAAATGGCCATAAAAACAACATGTTGTCCTGACATCTGCCAACTCATCATACTTTATCTGTATTTGACGCCCATTCTGGAACATTTGACTTGTGTATTCTTGTAAAAACCCATGCGTTGAGATGGATTTTGATGGATTTTTCATAATTAGCAAGTGCGACTTGTTAGTAATTATCAATATATTCTAAAGTATTTTTTTTTCTTGTCAGATAATATGGTACAGCTTATATTGCAAGCTCATTTTGCAGGTTTTAAAACACAATTGCCCAGTTATCTATAGTATAAGGATTGATTGCAAACTATTTGGATTATATTTTTACTTTTTATTTTTTAAACTTGCTGAAACTAGATGGCAGTCAATGAACATTGAATTCTTAATTATTAACCCTCTCCATGCTGAAGGCAACTTAAGTTGCCCAATCACTTTCATTTTATTCAGCAGGGAGAAAGTTAATGTGAAATAGGTTTAGTGGTGTTTTTTAATGACTGCTCAGTAATTTTAAATGCTACTTTGGTCTATGAAATATCTTATTATGTTATCTTTAGCAATATGATGTAAATGATTATTTTTTTTGGATTTATGTATTAATTGGGGTTTAGAGCCGCTTTCAAGATCCCTTCTCTTATTAGTACCCTATTTATAACTTTGAACACGCCAATGGGCGAGTAAGTCAAATAAGAAGTTCGAATTATCTGAAAAGATGCTCACCCATAACAAAAAAAGGTCGCCACAAACGCCAGGCCAGTGGGAACTTCTAACCCTGGTAATAACATTAAAATATGTGTATTTATTAGAGTTGTTGAATTCAGAAATCACAATTTTGATCTATCAAGTTTACTGACTGAATGTCGATGTATACATTTCAAGACTAAATCCATTGTTATTCTATTTTCTATTATTTTTCATTGATTAAGACTATGAGGTCAACTTGTAAATGAGAGTTGTTGAACATTCCCACAGTATAGAGTTTTGGTAAGATTTTAAAACTGTTTGAAGACACTAAGATTTTATGACTTTTAAAACGAGAGTGAGTGAGTTATTGTATTTCGTCGCAGCGGGAATCACCGTTAGGTGACGATTGACCATCCTAATATTTACCTCCAGGATGAAGGAGGATGTATTGCACATTGGATATATTCCACTTTCATAATAACGAGTTTTTCCGACATTTCTGTATCCTCATTTTCATCCCTCCAATCCTCTGTCCCCCTCCTCTCTGATACGAGCCGACGTGTAAAGTCGTGTTTTAGAGATAAATGAGTCTCGCGTTTCATGAAGATTGTGTGTATGTCTCCGGCATTCTCGGTACATCGTTATTGATGCTCGCTACGGCGAAAGGTTCCCAAATTCCAATCTGTCTCTCCCGACCCTCGTCATTCCCGCCGCTGTCCCGCACTGTCACTCGATCTGCCGTGCTTGTCTATACATGTGTGTATATCTTTTTTATTACTGTCGCTCTCGGCCCCAAGGGTCATGGCGAACGGACGCGGTCTTCCCGTCGATGAAAACCGGTATCGCTTTTGGCAGAAATAAACCAAATTAAGCGAAGGTTGTGGGGATAAATCTATATTATTGTATAATCCCTCTGTTGAGACGGGAGTTTGGGGCCCGTCAATATTTTGCAGAGGGGGGGATATTGACTTTTCTCGACATTGTAAGGGGTTGATGATGTTCTCGAAGCCACGTTTTGGCAGTCAATTTTATTGATGGATTCCCCCAGTCCATTTTCCGTTGGCTTTATTTCCGTCTCTTTTCCAGACCGAGCGGCAACGGCAGTAACAAGGTCCTGGCGTCGGCGTTGTCTCCGACTGGACGCTACTACGCCGTGTGCGATGACGAGAAGCAGTTGCACGTGTTCGAAGCCAAACAACAGTGGACCCTCATCAGCACAAGGTAAGGCCATTTTGTCCATGTCGCCAGTGCGTGAATTAAGAAATAAGAATCTTGGAAGGATGGGGGGACGGGGAGGAGGAGTAGGAGGAGGGGGGTCATGAGTCTTTCAGGAGGGTCACATGACCTTACTGGGTTTTGTTTCTCGAAGAAATTTCTCCTCCTTCCCCAATCCCCTACGCCCGTTCCCCACATCTCGAGCAAAATGGAAACAGAAACGGAATAAAAATTCAGACTAGTTCTCAATCCACAGCTTTTGTTAGCTTAAGCTTCCAAGATGGAACCCACTCAAACCCAATTCAATCCCCCCCACCCTCCTCCTCCTCGTCCTCTTCCTCCCCCTCCCCATCCTTCTTCCTCTCCCTCTCCCGTGCGTTCCAATGGGATCTTCACAGATGGCATCTCCTCGCAGAGCCGTAGGAATATTTGGCCGACCGTGTGAAGTAGGGACACGATGGTCAGCTGATTCAACGTTAGAATTACTTGGCTCGTGCTCCCCGAACGCGAACCGATGGGGGGGTGTAGGATATCACCAAACGCTGAGGATATCGCCGAACACCCGACGAGCGCTGAATGCAGCCGTCCCTGCCGTTGCTGGTAATTACGTTGTTTGCCAAGCGACGTGAGGACCGAACCTCTGTGTATGGAGCTGAACAGGTGTAGAGACTTGGTTACTCGATGACATCACTATAATACCCGTGCATACACTAGAGAGAGAGAGAAGCAGAGAGATCTAGCGGAAAAAAATACCAGCATGGAAATTAGCTTGTTAGTAAATTGACAACTCTGTGTCAAATTTTATGTTTGGATTTTAATTAAATGTTTATAATTTTTTTATTTTTATTTTATAAAAACTCTTCTTTTTTTAGGTCATTAATTATAGTTAAAAGGAGTTTGAAGATCTAATTAATTAATTAATTAAATTAATTAATTAATTATGTCAGAGTTGTATAATGTGGATTATGTCTTTGTTCATATCCACAATGTTTGTTTTTACTAAAATTGATTAAATTAAGAATATAAAAAATCGGCAATGGAAGATTTTGTATTCGTGGAGATTTTGTATCAGTTGTCATTTCTTAACCTTCGTCATCCCGGAGGCAATGCGAGAAGCCCTGACGAGCAGCGGCTGTGATTAATGCGATAAAATTAAGCAATGAATAAACTGGTTAGTATTAGTAGCATGGAAATATTATTATGAATTCACATGAATAATAGTTGCATTTGTGCCATGCAATTGCAAACTTTTGACGACGAAAGACTGGGCGAGAATTCACGCTCTGGGAAAGGAATTATTCTCGAGTCGAGTGTTGTCGACCGTGAACATGATTTCCCAATTTGCAAGAATATTCCAGCTTTGTGGCAGAGCCGCTTTAATCGCGGAGACCTTTCTTTGGATCTTTTAAAGGAATACGGGAAATTTGTGCACAGGGTAATACTGAGGGAATCAATAAAGATAACTTCTGAGACAATGGTTCACACAGGTGTCGCCGCGACTTTAATAGTACCGTTATTTCTCCGGGCCTTTCATGCATCGGGGCTTTAATTGTTGGTTCTGTGAGTCAGTGTGCTACATGCTGTTTGAGAACTGCGTATGTACCACCGATAGCCGGCCGGGGCCGGGAATACGCAATAACCATTGACCGAGAAAATGAAGTGGGGGTCGGGTGAGAGCAGGGTGGGGGTGGGGTGAGAGGGTTGAGGGAGGGGGTTCAACTACATGCTGAGTAATGAACTTATATTTGTTTCAATGTTCTACGTATTTACTAGATGTCCCACTTAACCCTCGGCCTGATGGATTAGGCACAGGCACTGCTATTTAGGGCATCTCCGGTTGGCTTCGCTTCAACATTGAAAGAGTTAATTTAACCCTCGGCCTGCTGGATTAGGCACAGGCACTGCTATTTAGGGCATCTCCGGTTGCCTTCACTTCAACATGGAAAGAGTTAATATGACCGTGATCAGGGAGGATCCAGAAATACAATTTAGAGTAGGGAGGGTCAACGGTCCTGGGGCAGAAACTTTAGTCCGACAAGCGAAACAAGAATTTAACTACTGTATGTTTACTTCCTAAAATAGTAACTAGTGTGGTTGATTTTGTACAGGTTTAAACTAAATAAATATAATGTAATTTATTTTATTTTAAAGGCATAATATCACAGATATCCAATGTTTTCAATAAAGATGCGAGACAATCATGACAATCAACTTACATGTATAGTAGAATGTATACTGAAAGAAAAAAGTTCCTGTGCACCATTGTTTAGCTACACAATATATTGCTGCAGTTGTTGTTCAGGCAATGTACTTAAGTAATATGACAATAAAGATATGATTTTGCAGTAATATTCTCAATTCAGAGATGCATAGGACATGTAACACACTGCCTCACAATTTAATACTAATGAATATTCTTCAGCTGTTGATGGGTACCCAGTAGGAATATCATAACAATCACACTCGTATTACTGGGATTAAGAGTATGAAGTGTATCGATTAAGGATGCTTTTTATTTGCTGAAACAGAGTTGAAGTATCCTTGCGATGAATTCCGGAATGTTAGTCATCGAATATTCCACCAACGTGAAACCGATCCGATTTGAACATGTAATTCGCTCTGTGTACGACATCGCCAGCAGCTTGTTCGTTCTCACACCAGCTGAAGGATATCGGAGGCTCGCGTTTCGTTGTTGCGTGAACGTATCGCAGTGAGAGACGCAGAGTGAGAGAGAGAAAAAAGCCACACCAAATCCTTGAGAGCTTTGCAGGTAACCGCGTCCAACAATGAAAGGTTGAAGTCGTGGTTAAAAGAGCTTTGAGTGTGTTCAGCTCTCGATTCCAATGCCGGCATTAAGTCTGGAGGAAATGGTATATTGAGTTTTGTTTGATGCCGTAGCATCGGTTACATGTACCTCGTTATAGACGAGCCGTTGACGACTTTGTCAGGGTTTATCAGCAGCGGGATTGTTTTGACACGATCAGATCATAACTGGAGAGTGTGCGTGTTTGTTTGTTGTGCTTCTCATCAAGTGGCATATATATGGCACTCGCGCTTTATCTATGGATGTCGCTTTTCCAATGACGTTGTCCGCGACTTATGTACGTTGTTGATGGCAATTCTGATTTCTGGAATAAGCTAATCGTAGTGCGTTTTGAGTGTTATCCACATAAATCACTGATGTCCCATAAAAAAAAGCAAATACTAAAGCTACCAGACCGTTTCAGAACGATTGTGCTAAAATCTGTTGTTGAAGTTTAGATAATATCGAAGATTGCTGATTGGTTTTCATCTGTTTTAAAATGCTTTACAATGGTTGGTGTGTTAGATCCCTAAATCAAATAATTTCAGTTCACATCCCTGGTTTAGAATAGTTCTACTTATGGGGTTGGTTGTCGTACTACTTATGGGGTTGGTTGTCGTACTACTTATGGGGTTGGTTGTCTACTTATGGGGTTGGTTGTCGTGGGTTCTCCTCCTATGAACAGTACTTCATACATTTATGACATCATTTTATCATCAAATATCTTCACATGTCACATTCATTTGACTATTTAACTTCACAGATCACATACATGTAGCTACTAACTTCAGAAGCCACAAATCTTCATAGGCAACATAGATTCAGCTACTAACTTCACAGGCCACATACATTCGGCTACTAACTTCACAGGTCACATACATTTAGCTACTAACTTCACAGGCAACGTAGATTCAGCTACTAACTTCACAGGTCACATACATTCAGCTACTAACTTCACAGGCCACATACATGCAGCTACTAACTTCACAGGCCACATACATTCAGCTACTAACTTCACAGGTCACATACATTCAGCTACTGACCTCACAGGCCACACGCATTTAACTATTGACTTCACAGGTCACATACTGACTTCACAGGCCAGACGCTGACTGATTTCAAACAGCCGTTTGATGTCTTAGTATTTTCCACAGACCATTCTCCTTTCATCCATATATTTCCAGCCCTACTGGAAACAATAATAAAATATATTAATATTCTCATTTATTCTCCCCATCATGCTCATAGGAAGTCTTTTCTCGCTCAATTTCCTTTCTGTGAATCGAAATATACATTTCTGTATCGCGCTGTGACCTCAGCATTTCGCAACCCTGGCCATTTTTCTGCCACCCACATATAGGATACATTAAGTCCTTTGGAAATAATTCTCTCGAGCAGATTAATTAAATTGCCCAGCCTTTCTTTTCTAATTTAATGCCAGCCTTTTCGAAAGCACATCCTGATGGTTTTAATTGTGACAGGAAAACCATTTCCATAGAGTTTTCAGTGCGGGCTATTTTTAGCAGCATTATGCATGCATTATATCCCTGAGCCTTCGTCTGCGTGCATGAGTTAGTGTAATAAGAACTATGAGCATTTTCAGCGGGCAGAGATTTCATACTGTTGCATTGTTGCGGCCATTGTCACGGCTGTTACGCATGAGGTGGCTCCGCAAGTGCAGACCGTTCTATTTCCTGTCCGACTACCGTTGTTTTTCTCGTTCTCGCGGCGCCCCGTAAAAATAAAAAAAAGGACTATGGAAATAAGTGCCGAATGACGAGCAAGTAAAATTACGGGCTGGATTCATTTTCCACTGTTTTTCTTTCGCCTCGGCGCAGTAATTTGTATAATAGGCTCGCGAGTTAATGCCGAGACGATGTTCCGAGTTAATGCCAAGACGAGATGCTTTATGTTGGTGGGCAATCTCGGTAGTAAATGCATTCACGGAGATTTATATGTAAAAAGAGAAAAGGAATGTAATGGCTTAAAGTCATTGCTAATGAATCGCAGGAAGTACAACGGTAAGCTGAGGAATTGTTAGGCCGAAAAATAAAAACTCCTGTTTCCGGTAAACCCATCGACTCAGATTTTGACGTTTCAGTTTCAGATTATTATTAGTCATGAGGAAAATATAGATCTATTTCGTTCAAATCACTGCCATTGCAATTGAATAAGAATATGTGATAAAGTATACATACTTCTGCATTTGAGATTCAGATTTATTATTAGTCAGGAAAACATGTTTCATTCAAATCACTTCCATTGTAATTATATAAGAATACAATAGATCTCGCATATAACGGCTTCGCATAAACGGACTGAATCTGGAAGTCCCGGTCCCATCTAATGCTAATCACGGTATATGCGTATAACAGACTTTACAGGGGCGGGATGTAGCGCAATGGTAGAGTGTTGAACTTCGGAGCCAAAGGTTCCAGGTTCAAATCCTGTCCCGGGGGCCCAGCATCAATGTTCGCAAAAGTTACCTTTCTGACGCGATATTGATAGGATGCACTGACTGTAGAGTGGCAATGCAGTTA
>JAVCKZ010075264.1:0-13284 GCA_034780755.1 Lepetodrilus elevatus
AACTGGGCTCCCGCCACAATAGAAAGCGTTGACGTTACAATAGTTGTAGCCTACAAGAGCGTCGTGCAACGGACACCAGGTACCCGATCCACGAAACTATCCAATCGTAAGATTGAAAATGTATCATAGCTTTGTGATTTGGGGCCCAGAAATAACACTGAGTAATTTTATTATAATTGCGAACGGGAAGAACCTGAATAATTAATGAGGAATGAATGAATTACAAGCAAAAAGGGGCAAAGAGGAAGGGGAACTAACTGGAACTTACGTGAAACAATATAAAGAAACATATGGAAAAGAAACCTTGAGAAAGTAGCATAGTATTAGGAGTAGCTGGAAACAACTGCAAATACATGTAATTGGAAGTAATGGGAAGAGGGAGTAACTACAGTCATTATCATAAAAGAAATCAAAGACGGACAACATATGGTTTAACTCCACCTTTGCTTCTTAAAAGCATATTGAAGAAAATACCATTTGTTATCAAAACGCACGTGGAATAATAATTGAATGCCACAGCGATGAAGACACTTTAAAAGAAGTGTAGCTGTAATCTACGTGCGCGTGTAACGTACTGGTGTGACAGCGACATCACACGGCAGTTAGGTCGTCAGCCTACCCCATGGACGGAACCAATTGTTCCTGCCAGATACACCATACATAATTGATGTGGAGCACAGAAGTGATCCCAGGCTGACTGTGAGGTCCAACGTCCGTCTGTCCGTACATCCGTCAGACCTCCATCGAACACCCTCCCCCTTCATACCCCCGTCTGTCTGTTCATCCGTAAACCTCCATCGAACACCCTCACCTTCATACCCCTCCCCCAACAGCACCCTCACCCTCACCCCCACTCCACGCATACTTCTCCCACCACATACTCTCCACAAAACTGTTTGCTGGCATTACGAGTTGTAACGATTTAACGGAATCACTCTAGGACAAAAGACTACTAGTATATAACGGAATTATTGGGGAAGTGACGATATTATGCTGAGTTTGTATTTCTGGATGACGTCTACAAAACTTTCCAATATTGCATACTCTCCACAAAACTGTTTTAACGGAATCACTAGGACAAAAGACTATATAACGGAATTAGTGGGGAAGTGACGATATTATGCTGATTTTGTATTTCTGGATGACGTCTACAAAACCTTCCAATATTGCATAAACTATAAAACTGGCTGAACCCGGCCTCACAGAGTGCAATGACACTATCTGTTCCTGTTTGAAAACAAAATATGAAGCGTCTAACGACTCTACTGGGCGCACCCCGCTACAGCACACCAGAGGACATTAAGACCACTAGTACTCTGCCGGGCCATAAACGTTCGATAAAAAAGACACAGAAAATAATAAATCAACCAAATCTCTCTTGCGAATAGTTCACATGAGAGGATCAATGTACAGGCACCAACAGAACCGAATATGGGACAGGTCCCGCGCCGTTATCAGTCCGAGACTTCCACCGACTCGCTGCAAGAATGTCTGCTAGTCTTAGATCATTGCAACTACCTCGATGCTGCACTGCAGCAATCATTGCAATACTGCAATCCCAGCAGGATGTGTTAAAAATATCATCTACGATTATACCACCAATAGCACGAGACTGGGCATCATCTACTACCACCAATAGCACGAGACTGGGCATCATCTACTACCACTAATAGCACGAGATTGAGCATCATCTACTACCACTAATAGCACGAGACTGGGATTGTGTGGTTGAGAAAACTGCTGCTTTTGAAACTCATTAGAATCCCAGAATGCATTATCTGATGTTTGAATATATTACGTGCAATGGCTACCTAGATCTGGAAGATGGCTGGTTTACTATCATCACCGCTGTATGGCCCAGGCACATTTGTCAACCAAAGGATGAGGATGATAGGCTACTACATACATCTATGGAAGATCTAACAGTAGTCGAGAATTTAACTTGGACATCCCTCTCACATGCACTCTATTTGACGAGAGAATGAAATCTCTTAATTATGTCAGGTCTGACGGCAATACCGTTCGGAACTAATTTCCAGTTGCTTATAATTGCATTACGTTATCGGTAAGGAGTCTCAAGAAGGAAATCAGTTTTCTAGTCACCTTGAAGTCATTACATAACATAATCCTATCTCTATCACTTTGTATTCGTATCTGAAAACTAATTATGGCCTTCAAAACAACTAATATTTAACTGTACAGTTTCAGTCAATACTATGGTGGCAGTGTGAGGTTGTATGTGAGGTTATGTGACTGAATGTGAGGTTGAATGAGGTTGAATGAGGTTGTGTGATTGCATGTGAGGTTGAATTGAGTTGAGTTTGGTTGTTTGTTTGAATTTTAGGCTGAGTGAGGTTGTGTGAGAGGTTGTGTGTGGTTGTGTGTGGGTGTGTGATGTAAAGTGCGATTGAGTGATGCTGAATGAGATTGTGCGATTGAATGTGAGGTTGTGTGAGAGGTTGTCTGATGTTGAGTGAGATTTTATGAGGCTTTGTGAGGTTGTGTGATTGAATGTGTGAGAGGTTGTGTGCGGTTGTGTTAGGTTGTGTGTGGTTGTGTGATTAAAAGTGAGGTTGTGTGATTTAATGTGAGGTTGTGTGAGGTTGTGTGTTTGTGTGCGGGAGACCTCCTGACGACGGAATCTGGACATAAAGAGTTGTCTTGTCCCCAAATACCTCAACTGAAGAGTGTGTTCTCAGCCCCCGGTATAATACTGGCACAGACGATAATTCAATTTCCGGTGCAATGGCGCTGGCCCCGGGCGCAGATCGATCGTACCACGGGAATCTCTGATCGGAACAGCTGATACTGTAAGAGAGGAAGTGACGTAACGAGGCCTCAGTGGAAAGGTCAAATGGTTAGTATGGTACAATGCGTGACAAAATTAGTTTATCGACTACATTCCCCGACTTACTTAATAGTATGATAAACATTCTCATGCAGGGTTGAATGTTTACTTCACAATACTCGGTGTAGGTATAACTGGCCACTGAATGCTGAATGATTGGGGGTTATTACTTTAATATGTATCGTGTAATTATGATGTGAGTTAAGCATTGTGTGAATGTGTGTGTGAATGTGTGTGTGTGCGCGCGTGTGTGTGTGTGTGTGTGTGTGTGTGTGTGTGTGTGTGTGTGTGTGTGTGTGTGTGTGATGTGGTGTCTTGTGATGTGGTGTCTTGTGTTGTGTTGTATGTGCATGATGTGTGGTTTGGGTCTGTATATCGTGACACCGGTGCACGCTTGGAGATAATAATATGTATTGGATGTTTCCAATCTAGCGACGACGCATGTCTAAAGCGCTGCCATAGTATGGAATCAAGATAAGCGCAGATGGCGATGTTCCCCGCTCATCGTACACTCAATACTTGTGTTTGTATTCTGTGTTTACTTGGACAGACAGCTATATTCAGTGCGGGGACGGCCTGGAAGAGCGGCATTACATTTTATATAGGAAAGTAAACTATAGAAATTGTTATTAACTAAAGCAGGATGCAACAAACTATTTTCTATGGAAGAAATATTGAAAGTAAAGACACAAACTGGCACGTTATTCGCCGATTAACCGACATCTTTAAGGCTGCGTCTTTATGAAGATGGTAATAACCGGGATGATTGAGATTCCAGAGAAACACAGAATTATCATATTGTATAACAAACGACCGACTTCGTCGCCTAACTGCTGATGTTTATGAATATTCATCAACAAAATGAAAGAAGAAATGTGTTCTGGGTGATTACAGAGTGACCACCTATCAATCACGTGATCTCCTGGGTCATCGAGCCTCATTCTGAGACTTACTTATGGTTTCTCAGCTCATTATAACCAATATCTCTATATCACCAATAACATGTGCAACCGAAGTCAAGTTGAATCACTTCAAAACATGCATACTGTTTTCTAATACAATAACATGTAGATCTCTTTAATTGCGTTCTTCGTGTATATATAGATATATATATATCATATACATTTAATAATGTATAAATACCAATTGTAAAAATTACGAAATTATATTAAAGCGGTGGGGTGATGGAGATATATTTTCTAACGTCTTCATTTATTATTACTATGACATGCCAAACTATTATAGACTATAGTTGATACATTCATAATGCAATGAGCATATAGTTGATGCAAGCGGAATGTTTTCTTCTGCTTCATGTGTACGGTTACTGTATATTTTCATAGTGATTTCCATCGTGCATACTTTCATCTTCATCCGGAATATTTTTTATTTCACAATGTCAGTTTCTCCATATCAGTAATAATAATAATAATAATAATAATAATAATAATAATAATAATAATAAAATAATAATAATAATAATAATAATAATAATACTACTAATATCACCTCTAGGTAATGAATCCATGCAATGCTATATAAGTGTGACTGTCCGACTAGAGCCAGCTTACTCTCTGGTGTAAAACACGATACATGTATAACATTATTCCACGGTTCCGAATGTCGACTATTGGCATCCACTAGAATAATTATGCAAATGAAGCTTTGTTATGCAACTCACCCAGCGCCGAGGAATACCGCGCAATCCTACATTCCAACTCCATTGATTGTCTGACAGGGTTTAGTAGGTCAGCGGACGTTGGCACTATATCATGGGAGTCAGGTTTCACCGAACACCGTCTCCTGCTCGTTCGTGGTCACGTCGTGGTATGGAGAAGAGACCACGTGTCTGTGGTTGGAGGAGGTGATGGGACGGGGTGGTGACGGGTATGTGGCAGGGTAGACAGATCTAACATCATTGTAGTTTCAGAGTAACTTCATGATAGTTTCAGAGTAACATCAGGGTAGTTTCAGAGTAACATAAGGGTAGTTTCAGAATAACATCAGGGTAGTTTCAGAATAACACCAGGGTAGTTTCGGAGTAAAATAAGGGTAGTTTCAGGGTAGTTTCAGAGTAACATCAGGGTAGTTTCAGAGTAACATCAGGGTAGTTTCAGGGTAGTTTCAGAGTAGTTTCAGAGTAGTTTCAGGGTAGTTTCAGAGTAACATCAGGGTAGTTTCAGGGTAGTTTCAGAGTAGTTTCAGAGTAACATCAGGGTAGTTTCAGAGTAACATCAGGGTAGTTTCAGGATAACACCAGAGTGGTTTCAGAGTAACATCACATCAGGATAGTTTCAGAGTAACATCACATCAGGGTAGTTTCAGAGTAAAATCATGGTAGGTTCAGAGTACATCAGGGTAGTTTCAGGGTGGTGACGGGTGTGTGACAAGGTAGACACATCTAGCATCGGGACAGTTTCAAGGTAACGACCAAGAAGGCGTGTCTTGTCATCAGGCTGCCCCCAATGACACGGCGTCTTCACACGTCTTCGCGCATGTTTTCCCAAGTGTCCTATGACAATTATTTCACACCATCTAATTACATCGCCGTGTAATCTAGTGTTACTAAACGTATGTTCTTCATGGAAAAGAAGTGCTAGCTTCATATCAATATCAGCTGCATTTTGTTTGTTAATTACAGAAACAATTTTGAAAGCAATTGTTGGAATACTGTGTAACTATCCTATTCCAGCTAGCCTGATAGGACGGGGCCTAGGTGGCAGAGTTACATGTAACATGTAACCTTCTATAATTACAAATTGCCCTCACAATTGCCACGTGATCCATCAAAGAATAGAGAAAAAACAATTCTGGTTTCGTTCGATCAATATCAGTGAAGTTTTTGCGAGAAAAAGAATACAAAGAAAATAACCTCTTATCGATTTGGACCAAAGCGATAAGAAAAATATCCAAATTACATTCATAGGAAATTCTGCAAGCTCGCAGGAACAAGGTGAAATTAAAGTCGAGACTAAAATCACCTATTTCTGTTGCTAGGCAACGTGTTTTATTTATTGAAACCTGATATTGGCTAACTAATGTTATGCATGTTAACAATTCACTATGTTAAAATTGAAGAAATTCTTCACAGTTCTACAAAAACACGATTTCAGTTTGTCATCATCGAGGTATTCCTCATCACTATTTCCGGATTATAAATGGCATGAACCATTATGTATAGTCCTACATCTAAAGGAAAAAAATAATAGTACACATGCACCTATATTAACAATAGTGTAGACTTGTCTAGATGTATATATCCGCATCAGCATTTTGAAACTGGAGACATTGTATTGTATTCTTAGTTAGTTTATAATTCCTCAAAATTAAAACGAAAACGAATTTTGGGCAATGGGAAGTTAGCTCCTTTTTCCTTCTTCGATATTCAAATATTTCGATACATGGAATATTATGTAATTCAGATTTGATAGGTGCAATATAAAGGTCTTAATAGAGCCTATCAGCGTATGTAGGTGTCATATGAGCACACTTCCGGTCTAGGTACTTCTAAGGATTGTCGTGATTTTTCGTGTAGTTGTAGGAGAATTACGTTACGTGAGAGACAGTTGGTGTTAATACATAAATATGTGTCATGTGTGCCTTATAAATGCATAATTTTATAATTGAATCTACTTCATAAAAAAAATAAAAATAAAATTAATATCAAGAAAAAAGGAGCCAACTTTCCATTGCCAGAATTTTGAACGTTTGATAGTTTGGCATTACTTGAAAATGTCCAGTTGGTATCCATACCCATCGAGAGGTACTTCACTATATACATGCACAGCTGGTGTCATACCCAGTAGTATACATATGTTACGTCTTGATATACCTTTTAGACGTTTAGTTTTTGTTATCTACATACGAATAATATTTCCCTTGAACTTTATATTCAAGCGTTCAATCTCAATGACTTACAGCTTGTGTATTTCACATGTACCCGCATACAGTATTTAGTTTTCTATGTCGACTGATAATATTTCAACGTAAAGACCATGTCTCATTCGACCCAATACCTCCCGTTCCCGCGTTAAATACTCCCTATCCTATAATTAATTCCGTTAAAAAAAAATCGATTACACGTGAACGATTATGAAATGTGAAGTGATGCGATGCGTCACGGAGGGTTCTCGCCCAGCGTCTACTGTCGTGAAGACGAGTCAACGTGTGACATCAGACTACATCAGACTATCCTCAGACATCAGACTACACCAGGGGTGCGTTCAAGCTAGAATACATGAATACAATACTTTTCCCTACATGTATTGCTCGTTGAACGGCTTCGTGCTTATCGCGTTTCCTAGAATACGTATCGATATGTATTGCTATGTATTGCTACAGAAACCGTTCAGCAGAACGCGTAGCAATACGTATTAATACTTTTCACAACGGGTCTGGAGGCCGTGCGCTGTGTAGTAAAACGAGCAATACATGTAGGGAAATGTATTGTATTCATGTATTCTAGCTTGAACGCACCCCAGGTATAGCTGTGAAACGCGAGTTTAACCTTACACGGTTTTATGGAAAGCAGTTTACTGGAAACTGAGTCTGGACCTGGTTTTGGTATGCCTTTTTTCTATAATATAGTTTTTGCTAAACCAGGAGTCTGGGTTTGCGTAACTCTAATCCAGGTCTATACTAAACCGCGTTCGATAATATAGGCCTTAATGTCTAACTGTCACCCACCACCTCAGCTCCAATATTGTATTTAAATATTTATGTATATTTGTATGATTTAATGTATGTCTATTTTGTAATGTAGGGAGCGGCATTAAAATAAGCAGTTTGCTTGTTTGCTAATCCTTTTCAGTTGATTTGAAATAAATATGTTTAAACCAATTAGTGAATTTACATCACCAACATAAATATCATTATGCATGTATACCATGCCATTAACGAACCCACGGATCCTGGAGAAGACATTCATGTTCAAATACAATTTCATTGACAAAATGTTAAACATTGTTCAACGAACCTTGTTATTGTAAAACAGTTTTTGTTCTGCTAAACGGAACTGTCTCCCTCGTGACAATTACGGGGAATATTGGGTGGAATTAAGTACTAATTATATCCGCGAATTAACAGCCTATATACGTCCTCTACTTATCGCGAACATCAAACAAGACGCAAATAGCCCGAGTGCGTTTTCGCTTTGGGTCAATTTTACCAAGAAACATAGTCTAACTTTCACGATTAGGCCTACTAGTAATTTTTAAAATAAAAATACTGACTAGTTGACTAGCCAGGGGCCAGACACATATCCTTTCTGTTCGTTATATAATTACATGCACAATGAAACTAAAAACTGGAATATAATTCGTTACCACGGCAACACGCTACCACCGCAGACTAAACACGGCATTTTTATGGAATTCCGGACCGCGTTATTTGTTGCACAAATGAGGCTTAGGTAATTGCGTCATTAGAGACTTTGATGAACATGATCGAATGCTGTCGATGCCAGGGACGAACATATAGGTTATAGGGGTTGAAAACCTCGCTGATCATGTTAAAAGATCGTCAGTGCCATAATGCCTATAGTAGCCTATAACGGGCATGCAGAATTGTTTTTCTTTCTCTCAATCGAAATCGTTAAGCCCTCGCCAAGGATGAATCTGCAATCGGTAATCTATCTATTCTACAAAGATATTAACCAGAAAGAGGCGATGGTTTTGTTGTTAATTAGTTTGGGAAATCCAATGTTCTGATATAAAGTGTCTGCATGATCTATATGTCAATGAAGTCTGGCCCGTTTTAACACTGGGGACTAGTGTACAGAGGCAATCTGGAACCGAATTCACGAACAGATTGTACATAGAATTAATGCTTTAATAATGGTATATTAGTACTTTTACTCCGATATCTCGTCAGTACGTATAGATGCATCCTCCAAGACACAGGGCCATTGACTTCTGTAGCGTATGAATAGTCACCGAGTCTGAGATTTTACATAGAATTAATGCTATAATTGTAAATATGTATTTTTACTCCGATATCTCGCCAGTAGTTATATACATGTACTAGTAGTCATCCTTTAAGACAAGGTGACCATTGACTTCTGTAGCGTATGAATAGTCAACGAGTCTGAGGCTTGGGGATGTTCATAGTGCATGGCAATAGTGATTATCTCCCATTAATGGGCCATTATATATACATCCAGTGGGTATTTAATAATTTATCATAAATTTATTATTAAATCTGGTCTAGTTCAAGCATGGCATGTGTATACAAAACACACCAGTCGTGATACAATGAAATACTATTGAAAGCAGTTATAAACATCAATCCGGCCAACCATTTGCCATCAATGGATATTTATTCAATTTGGATGAAAGGCGGACTGGAGCATGCATTGGTTTACATTCGGGTTTTGCATTTGTTTTTAACTACACGATTGCCTTCATATCGACATATGTATTATGGTAGGAAAACTGTAATACTATAATGTATAGCATATTCGGATATGAAGGCATTCTCTTATATTATAAATTTTAAAAGGGAAATTTTGCCTTAATATAAACTTAGGATAGTCAAACTTTAATACCAGTAGGCTAGCTTACCATATTCGAATATGAAGGCATTCTCTTAAATAACTTTCTTTTTACAAGATTACCTTAGATCTATATCAAACTATGATAGTCTAACATTAATACAAGTAGCCTAGTTAGTATAGAGTCTGATATTCGAAGATGAAGGCATTCTCTGATATGATTTTCCTTCTACAAGATTGCCTCAATATTAAAATACGCTAGGCAAACTTTTATATCAGTATTGAATATCATATTCGGAGATGAAGGCATTCCTATTAATTTTATCTGGAAGCGAATTACCCGGTATATAGTAATTTACATTACGTCATAAGTATAGCCTTTGAAGAATGTAATTGAATAGATGTATGACTAACAGTGCCAATCTCATAACTTAAAATGCATTACTCATTTAATATTTTTTTTGAAAAGTTGTAGATACTATTTTATAAAGGTATCAATTCTCAAAATAACCACTAGAAGACATGACAATTGTATGCAATATTGTCTTTTATGAAGGGTAACTATCACCTGTAGACGTAAAAGTTTATTATCGTGTTAAATACTGTAACAAAGTGTGTACTAAGAGTAGATGGTGGGCAGGTGTCAGAGATTATACGTGCGACTCGATACTAGTTACTTCCCTTTACCTGCATGTAAACATATATTTGCGTTGAGTTAGTATTTAGGATTGTTCCAGTACTGTATTTCTCGTCTTCTACGCATCACTTTCACCGGTCTGAGGATAAACATGCGCATTTAATTGCATGACTAACATATGACAAGTTATATAGATCTACCATGACGTATAGACTCTACTACACATTCATGAGAACTATTTGCACAAACTGAATTCCCATGTTGGTAAAAGTATATCCTCATTCTAATCTGGACCATTACACAAAATACAACATGGTTTCAATAAATATATTAATAATAATTTTATATCAATTGAATTTTGAAGATTATGACACATGTGTCTCCAAACAAATGAAAAATGTTAATGAATACTACTCTAATGTGGCCCATACACGATCAATATGAATTACAATAATATTGATGCGGTATTATTGATGACATCTTTGTTGGTATAATTATTCTACTCATTTGCCGTGTGGATGGAATCAGCTGTTACAGTGTACTTCAGTGTAGCTCTCGCTGTATGTGTTCTTCGCTTTTGATAAGCAGCCGCGAAAAAAGAAAAAGGGTCAAAACAGAGAAGTTTGGCCATCTTTAACATCTTAAAGAACTTTGAATGAATGAACCGGAAGATTATCGGAACTTTCTCCGTATGAACGCATTAGCATTGAATGAACTATTGGCTTTAGTTACTCCTTTAATACAGAAGATGACCACAGTAATGCGGAAACCAATGCAGAAGATGACCACAATAATCATGAATAATGCGGAAACCAATCTCCATCACATTGCGTTTTCTGGCTACTGGAAATAATTTTGAATATCTGAAGTTCGTAAGCGCCATATCATCCCAGTAAAATCGGACGCATTGTGATAGAAACCTGCCAGGCGATCATAACATGTCTCAAGTAATATTTATGGCTCTGTAAATATTGTTGGCTCTGATTTCCCTCTATCTACCCCGGGATGAAAAGTCTCACTAGAAGAGGTGCTTCTTGAAACGAGCCGTTGCTTATGGTGTGCTAGATCTGCTAGGTCGAGGAGGCACGATATTCGCATTGATCTGCACAGAGAATCGATGGAGAGTTCCCATCCGTCCCTCAAACAGAATGTCGTTAATGGCTTTTCTAGCGAACAGTTGTTGTTGTTGGTCCATCTGCGAAAGATCATGCGCCCAAGTTTTTGCCAAGTTCAGATTTTCATTCTCTGGTTCTCGCAGCCGTGTGCACGCTAGGGATATCAATTCATCATCTCGTTGTTCATATGTGTTCATTTTCTTTCTCTTCAAACCCTTGCTAGCTTTGTAAGACGAAGTGTTTGGAGCTGGTGTTCCAACTGCTTCCATATGGTCGTCGATATCCTCTTCTACCTGAAAGATAATAAATGTATTATAACAAATGTAATCTTTCATTTCCAGCTGCCAAGGACGAAAGAAGAATGGACGGCTGTGAGCCAAGACTTTGAAGCACAATGGAACTTCCCACAATGTGCGTCCAAGACTGTCAATGGAACAACACCCTAGATGGTTGCTGGATGATGTCAATGGGCGAGTTACCGAGGGAGGAGTGATTAGCCATACTCAATTTGGTGAAATGCTCATTGGTAATGAGCTCGCGCTACCGGAACCACAGAAGATGATGTATGTGCTAATAGTCCCTACGTATGTTTTCGTAGCGGATGACGCATTTGCACTGACTGAAAACTTACTGAAATCATACAGTCAAGGACATGAGCAATTTGGAACTGAGAAACCTATTTTCAATTATCGTTTAATTCGCGCCCGCCGAGTGGTCGAACATGCGTTTGGGTTATCGCGTGACGTCACATATGAAGGATGAAGGTTTCCAAGGCGATCTCACGCGTGTACTCGCGGGTTCGCGCCCTCCTGAACAGGCCTCTTGCCTCCATCCTCTGCCCACAGGATGAAGCACTTGAACTAGTATCTTATCTTCCCTACATACAATGATGACTGATCATGTACGACCTGTTGGGAACTTGGGAGAGGGTTCCTTGCGTCCAGATTGGATTTTTCTAAGACACATGCATCTTCAGCTTGATCAAGGCCAAATAGTCACACCAGCGTGCTGTTACCTACTATAACGTCCAGCAGGTAGTGCCCGTGGAAGTGTCGACTGGGAAGACATGAATCGGGAGGTACATGAAGCAGAGTGGTGGCGCGCATCCCAAACGGAATTTGACGGATTGCAATCTACTACTCATCATAGAAACTCCAGTACCAGTTCTAAATCAACAAAGGACATATTCAAACTTTAAATCTGTACCAAAAGGAGAAGTTCCATGGCAACTATATAAGAGCGTGTTTCGTAAAAAGGTGAGAGACGAGAGACTATTAATATTGAACCTGAAATTGGACAATATACTATATTGTTATGTGATAGTTTAGTGTCTATGGACGTACATAACTTCCCCTCAAATGATTAGACTTATGATTTCATAACATTTTCCATTTTCGCAAAGTCATGTTTCTCGAAAAGAAAAACACTGTATGGTTAATGAATTGAGTCAATCAATCAATCAATAAACCCAATTAATTTAAATGTTCTATCTATGAATAAAGATGAATTCATAATTTACTCACTCTTTGATTAGTATCATCGTCGTCAGCAGGCTCTTCCTTGCCGATTGCGATTGCGCTCCACGATGTGGTCGGCATCTCCTGGTCTTGGAGAAACAACATGGCCTCGAAATACCATAGGCTCGGTTCGTACAGTTCGTATATGCCTGCACCAGATTTCTTCGAGTCGTTCACCTTCTTCACTTCCTTTCGGAAGTTGGTACGAAGAGAGTTAAATTTCCTCTTGACATCTTCCTTGGTAGCATTCGCAAAACGTTCCCTATATTTCATCAACAACTTCTCATAGGCCAGATCCTTCTTCATTCTATTGCTGTATCCATCACTCTTCATTTTCCAGAGAGCTGGCAACTCTCTATATAGTTCTATACACTCTATAAGGAACGTTCTCTCCAGTTCTTTCTCTTGCGACGACATCATTAGCCTACACTTCGGTGACTCAGTTCAGAATGAAATATTGCGCAATATTCGTGGCTGCTCATCAAAAGTAAGAGCCGTACAGCTAACTCCACCCTGTCAGAGCAATGACTACAGGGCAAATGAGTAGAATATTGACCAATATTATTGTGCTGTTGCATGGTGACGAACAAAGATTTCATCAATAATAATATATCAATATTATTGTCATTCATATTGATCGTGTACGGGCCGCATAAAGCAGCGCATACACGATCAAT
>JAVCKZ010075275.1:0-27017 GCA_034780755.1 Lepetodrilus elevatus
ACCAATAAAATGCGAACGGCCATGTCTCCATTCATGTTTGTTCACCAGTCTTACCTTTAACGCGCAGCAATTAAATGTGACAATACGGCGGTCGCATTTTTCGCATTAATATTCTGCTCGCGTTAATTTCATGATTTACAGTATCTCACTCTGCAACATTTACATAATACTCTATATTTGAATACATCCATCCATCATATCATGATCAATATTAATTCATATAATACTGTTATTTCAGCATCAGTGATCCAGAGGATACATGCATCTGTCATATTGTACAATGAATTTCTTAAAACATGTGGAGAAAAATATGATAGATATTCCATGTTGTGATCTAAAAACAGCCTTGAACATGTATCAGGAAAACAAATGATCTCGGACAATTATCCAATCAACGGATGTATACATCTTCAATGTCACGCTCACCCACACAATGTCATGACCATCGTCGAAGATAAAAATAAACACTGTCTGGAAAACAACAGATAACTTACAATTTGTCAATTACTGTACTGCATGAAGACAGTCGTGTTAATACCTGGTTGACTTTACCATTGCAGACCGACCAGACAAACACATTACAGCCACAACAAGTAATTAACGCAGTGCAGAGGTACCAGTATTAATGACTACCATTCTGTAAGCCATTTATTGTACAGATGCCAGGCCATTTATTTACTACACAGTCTCAGAGTCTCTCGACTTCAGCAATTATTCTAGTCTAACCATAATCTCACAGGCTGAACGTAAAGCATGTGTGAATCAATTTTGCTCATTGGTATTTTACTTACGCCCAAATTACCCGAGGAAATGTGCTCACCAGATTCTACCGATAAATGCCTCTAGAAGTAATTTATCCTGAAAACCTGCCGAGTCTATAAATAAAGGCAGCTTCTGAGAAACCATTAATTGTTTGTGTACAGTATCTTTATATATATATATAGACATAATTATAGATGAATGGCAGGTTTCTTGAACAGGACTGCGTTGGTGTGAACTATAAGGTCTGTAACACTACTATTGCATATATTTATTTATTTCAAGCTTGTTAGTTGAGAATAATAAAGTACAAGCATCTACCATTCCATTTTAACTCAGTATTCCCCAGTGATCTCATCATCTTGAAACGACAAATTGTGCTACAGTAATAGCAAAGAGCCATGGCTGATGCAGTTTAATATACAGCAACGATTGCAGACTTTATATACAGACATTGCCTGAATTACCTCTGTTTTGGAATTGCATTAACCCTCTCCATGCTGAAGGCAACCAAAGATGCCATAAAGAGCAGTGTCTGTGCCTAATCCAGCATTGAGAGGGTTAAAGTAGCTGGGTCTGAGGATGAGATTCGAACTCCATAGTTAGGTTTTGTACGACGCACATCCACTGTCCTCCCGTTGCCATGATACATGACATCATGACATGAGATTGTCGAAAGTCTCTACTGATAAAATTAAAACTATACTATTCACTCAATTAACCATCACCAACCAGAAATTACCTAAAGAGCCATGACTCTACCTCATCCAGCAGGGAAAGAGTTAAGAAACCTATCTTTTAGATCGCTTAGGCCCATCATTTATTCAGTGATCTATGGTGTCTATATTTGTATCATGACTCAAATGGAATGTCCACAGCATAACATTCACATTAGTCAGACACTGGCCCAATAACACACTATGTTTACCTTATTTCATACAGACACCGGACTAATAACACACTATGTTTACCTTATTTCATCTGAGCGTGCAGGTGTGAAGACATGTTATAAATATATGGTTGGTTGCACATATATACGTACTTCATAATTATTTGAATATGTCTAAAAATTAAGTCTGGATATATATTATCCCGATTCCAGTTCATCTCAAGCCTCCCCCTTTCAATCTATAGTAGCAATACTTTTTTTTTTTTGTAGGTTGTGGCAGACAGATGTTCCTGGAAATAACGCTCATAAAAACCTTTGCGATTCCATTTATCAAATGGTATTTGAGACCTCACTTCCTCGTGCAATGGTCTTCCTCGTTCCTGAACACTCTCAGTACATTACTGCAAGTTCGTATTTACAAATATTGTATGTCTCTGCATCCATTATATATCGAGGTCAGCATCCAGCTCACAAATACATCACTGTCATCGTATAAATATATCGGACCTCCGAGTCAGATGACCTGTACAAATTAATGTAATGCACATGTAAAGTTGGGCAGTAACAGCTTACATTGACAGCTTAATCAGCCATAAACCTGCAGGAATAGACTGTTTCTCCCATTTCGGTGCCAATCCATTTGTTTAAATGGATAAATGACGCACAGTGAATCCCTAATTAACTGTGTTAACCACTAACTCTGTAGGGGTTAATTATCCACCAACTCTGTAGGGGTTAATTATCCAGTATATGGGATCAATTGTGGACTGGTCCCTAGCCTTGAGTTAACTACCGCTAGCACATGGCGGCAGCTGGGTATCGGCACCTGAGTAGTCAGCCTCCTTCAGTCTTATGGAACACATGCAGAGATGTGTACACCGCAGACAATACCTGGCCTTGTGGTAACACAGACATGCCAGGCCCCGAGATTACGAAACCTTTCTGACTACGTTTCTGTGCTCAACTGAGAATAGTGTTCATAAAACGTCATGTGACATCATAGTCTGAGTACACACACACACACACACACACACACACACACACACCCACACGTGCACGCACACACACACAACCACACATACACCTACCTTGGATGCCACCACCAACTGCACCAGCCTTGGTGCTGTTCTCAGACAGTCCACAGCCTCCTGGTGTGTCATGCCAATCAGACTGACCCCGTTGATCATCAGGAGCTCATCCCCACGCTTCAGTCGACCATCTCTGGAAGCAGGACAGCAACCATGAATGAACACCAACAGGACCTATAACTACTCTAGACTTTAATTTGCAGCTGATGGTGTGAGTTTCTCCATCTCTCCTAGAGTTTTAAATCATAATTTGTCCTTATTGGAATGATAACAACATTCAGCAAAGAATACTTCATAAAATCCTGCTATTATTGAAATGGTAGTATACGGACGGATATCTAGATTGGCCTCATGGATCACTTCTTAATGCTAGAGATACTAGCAATGGCATATGGAATGAAACCATGAATATATATTGTCACTCTTGTCAAACCATTTTACAAGACCTAATTGAGGCAACTATCACAAAAGCTGTTCTGCTATTGGTGCAATGTAATATTGTTACCTATTGGCTGCTCCAGTCTCAGTCACCCCGGCGACAAAGATGCCGATGTCGCCCTTCTTCGACCCCTTTCCTCCGGCAATGTGGATGCCCAGACCATGTTCATCCTTCAGCAGGTGAAGCTTGGCAATCAGGCGGCGCTGAAGCAATAAGTAGTTAGTTAGTATACAATTTACTTACATAACCATTGATACATCCACACAGAGGCTATCAGAGATTGGTGTTGACTTCATCAAGCAGATTGTCAATTCAGACCATTTCATAAATTGACAAGAATTGCAGTCATCAATCAACAGAATTGAACATCTGAACAAGAAGCTTTGAAGGTAGTCTAAACCAAAGGTTTTATTGTCTTTTTATCTAACAAAAATACATCATGGTGAAAACAAATATTTTCTTTTACAGTGAAATAATTGTGTAATCATTTACATGCATACTGGATTATTGTTTATGTATAGGGAAAACTACCAAGGGATTTGTTATTATTCTGTAGAAGCCAGCCTTATATTCAGAGACAACAATGGAGTGATGGATTGAAGTACAGTATAAACTTTACGTGATACCCAAAGTAAACACATCCGGCTGTGCGTCATCCATCGTCATTGATCAGTGTCCACCACATGACTGAACAATTCCAGGATCCATTTCCAACATGTAATTAATTACACCTCATTAATGTTGAGGTCCATTAACCAACTATACCTCCAATAAGGATTATTGAAATGACTGACAATACATTGAATAATGTACACATTTGGGCTACAAAATAAAATAACAGTATACAGTCATTACTATGAAATATAGGGTCTAGGTTTATCCTGAATATATCAGGATACTTCCAACACAATCAACATGGGAAAACACTTCCAAGAGCATTATACCTAATATTATCAACATGTCTTATGAGAAAACATCAGATAATGTTTACCTACATGTTAAAATAACATTTCCTCCGCATGTTACCATGTTACCATAACACTTGGCAAGCAATACCTCTGTGTGTTACGTGTTGCCAATGCTAGGAGAACATGAGAGGGAGCGCGGTGGCCATATCCAGGTCTGAGAGCAGCCAGATTTCTGCCTACTGATTGCCGACACTTCAGGAAGTATTACTGCTGCAGCATGTGACATGGACAGCAACTAGCACTTACTATGTCCAGCTGGCAGTCATCACTATGTCCCGAGAACAGCTACATTAATTCATAACAGAGTGCTGCATACCCTCCTGTCTCCCTGTGTGGGGCATGTGTCATTCCAACTGTCTTCATTTATTGTTTTTGACACTATTGTGCATGCAATTATTTGTAATTTTCCTCATTAGTTTAACACATCAATAGATCACCTGGCAGTTTAAATAGACCTGGATATATATAAATAGAATTCCATGTGTCTAATTCGATTAGGGAGTTAAAACCTTTTTTTAGACAATTTCATGTTGTCAAGTCAGAATAAAATTGCAACAATTAATTTGGTTTGTCAATATTGAGAAAGCTACAAAAATATATAAAATGCTTTCGCATTATGGTTCAAATGGGTGAATAGGGTAATTCACCTGTTCGCCAATTTAACCTTCAAAGTGTGGGTAAGGAATTATTTTATTGGATACTTCACAAACTTATTGAGCCATGGATCAATTGCCCTATGGCTTATTGTTTATTATTTGTCCAGATTGGCAATGGTAAGAACATTTGTCTTGATTGGCATCCATTTAATGACAATAATTGATTTGTGTCTTTGCATTCATTGTATTACTCACCGATTCACCAGACCAGACAATATTATCAATATCAGTAGAAATCATTTGTGGTATTTCCCAGTATTATTAAGTGAGTAAATATTGAGTTTAACGTCACTGTGAGAATCTTTCACCCATTTGCGATGATCCCAATATTATTAAAGACTTAACTGTTGGAAGATGTTGGAAATGTGTCGATGAAATGTGATTATTTATACATAGAAATGCTACAGTTTAATGTACATAGCCATTCTTTATTATCTATTACTTCACGGTATTGTTACCTTTCCACTGTTAGACGGACTTGTCTTGTTACTTCCTCCCTCGGAGTCGAAGCTGCAGATACTTCCTATTGACGGCGATGCACAGTCTGCCCGGTTGTACAGACCTACGTTCTTCAGGAGGTTGCGTTCGACCAAACGTCTGATTGGCGTGACATTGCCGTTGTTCAAGCTCCTCTGTGGAGGGGAGGTCAGAGAGTCTGTGCTCCCAGTGTAGGCGCCGTTGTCCGGCACCAGAGTGGAGGTGGAGCTCTGTCTCTGGAGGTCACCGTCATGGCCATTGGGCAGACTGACCTTCCTTCTCTGGTGGCCTGAAGACCAGTTAACCATGTCCTCCACGGCGGAGGTACTCTGTGTCCTCTGTCCGCAGTCATCGTATGATCCCGAACCAAGAGGTCTCCTGGCCATGTTGTTCAACTTGCCGTTGTGAAGTCCATGTTGAGGTAAATTCATGTAAATGATCCTATCACTTGGCGACAACGTGTCGGTGAAAACGTCGTCGGCGAAGACATCGTCTGAGGAGATGCTGAGTTCATTGTTGGAGATTCCGAGGTGGTTCAGGAGCATTCCTCCGTTGGCGTATCCACCGTTCTGACTGCCACATTCGGTGGGGAGACAGGTGAAGGATTGGGAGATGACGTGGTTGTACGGACCACTAACACCACCGCGGTGAATCGGCATGTCCTGGAGTGACGGTGTCTGTCGGATTGGCAGTGGTGGGGGTTGTGCGGGCCGTTTCCGACGTCGCCGGATCGTCATCACTACTCTCCCAGACTGAATGGCACTGCCCATCAAGCATCTGAAATAATGACATCATAATAATAACTAGTTTTACTCTAAGATCCTGATGCAATCAATGGTACATCATTTTTGCATTGTCCCAATCCAGTTTTCACAACATGTTCCTTCTGAGCACTCTAGGAATTGCACAACACTCAACTGCCATAATAAATAATTTACTTATATCACTACCAGGTACCCATCTACAGCTGGGTGGCATGAATCAGTGAAGATGTTAAGCACCTTCCTCATTTAGGACTGCAGATTAATTTACAGGAAGTAATTACTGAGTAATTGAAGTGATATTTTCAAATTCAAATAACGATAGCATCATAGCCTTCACTAAATAATTTCCAATCGATCATAAAAATAATTCTCCTTTCAAATATTATTGATTACACAAGTGCCATGTACATGAATCCATCCATAAGTCTGGATTATTTCAATTACTGTACTTGTAATATTGAAACAAAATTTCAAAATAAACTGAGAATAACATTTGTACAGTAAATGTACAGACAATATTTGCGTGTCAATGCCAACATATTCAAACAACAGCAGATTTAACACCAAATCCGTATACAGCTTGAAGAAACTGCATAAATGTATACGTTTTAATATGATCCTGCATACATGTGTTCCCACAGTTTTCTTGCCATGATATCATAGCAGCGTGACCTGGAAAACGCGAACTTTGATATTTGACTGGCTGACAGCAAGGGGCCCTGGCATTGGGCGGAAGTAGGGAGATATAACAGATATGCTCCATGCACTGGTCTAGGACATCTTGTCTTTACACATGCAATATATATCTATATGTCCAAAATATGGAACATGAAGACAAATATGGGAATAGAGTCGGATATCTAAAATTACAATATTTTTAATGATTGCTTATATACAGTATTATATAAAATCATTTTCATTATCAGAATATACCAATTTTAATTTGAAGATCTACAGAATGTTTTGAAGATACACATAACTTTGAATATTTAAATGCTCAAATGACAGCATTTTGTTTTTGTTTTTGTTTCTTAACCCTCTCCCTGCTGAAGGCGACTTAAGTTACACATACAGAAATAGAACACTTTGATTTTATTCAACAGGGAGAAGGTTAAACAAACAATCTGCAATATGATATTTCAAGTCAATGTAAGAAGAAAGTGAATGTCTATAGAAACAGTTTAGCAGTATAAAAAAATAGTAATGGTGCGTACAGATCTAACCTGGGACCTGTCCACACCTAAAACATGCATGAATCCGCGCATTTTCATAAGAAGCGATCTGTGCGTGTAAAATGCAGCGAGACCTGCTCTGGTTCCCACGTTATGTCTGTATGCACCTTTACAGTGTTAAAATACTTGTTCAGTAAATGTATTGCCTAATTGTCATGGGAATGACTTATTATCTCCTAATGTAAAGGAAACGGTAAAGAAATAGTGTAAACTGTTTATACGTTTCTCTTTTTCTCTCCTATCTTCCTGGGTGTTGGTATCACATATGGTACAGTGAGCTAACACGTCGGCACGTTACACAGATAAAGAGCTGCCTCTGTACCTGGCAAGATGAGTAGCATGGCCTATTGGATTAGGAACAATTTACTCACGGCTAAATGAGCCACAACCAAGGTATCTGCAAGTGCCGAGTTGGATATCAATTGACACTTAAGAAAGTATCCCACTGATGCCAAAGTACTTGAGATGTATTCTTTACTGCCGAGGACTAACAAGTACTAGGAGCCAAGTGTGGTCTATGAGATCAGGCGGAGATCATTTGTACAGTATAAGAATGATCTGTGGATCACGATAACCTGAACATTATATATATTCTACACACACATGTATAGGAATATGTATGTATAATTGAAGCAAGGTATGTCATTTTAATAATGAACACAGTGGTCTAGGAGGTAGTCAGTCTGCCTAGAGGTGGATTTTATGCCATTGTGTAGTAGCCTACTGTTGAGTAAAGTGATTAGATTCACACTGCTCAAGTTAACCCAGTTGGAAATGGGTATCCAGTAGGATGAGATTAAATTGTGAATGTTAATCTTCTAACACCTAAAATGGAAATTTAAGTTGTATACTCCCCAGGGAGTCGAGGTGAAATGAGTGGACATTGATCCATCGACTGGGGTAATAATGTAGTGCATTGAGAATACTTTCAAGAATTGATAAATAGCTTGATAAGTTAACATTCATTAATGTTATTATTATTGTTATTATTATTATTATTATTATTATTATTATTATTATTATTATTATAACCAATTCAAACTGTAGATTCAACTAAATACTGTTCATGAAAATATAATTGAAAAGTTACAATATAGTTATAAAGATCAGGGTATAAAAATAAGTATTTAACGTAATGAGACAACAGGTCCTACATGTATAGTATTGTAATTTACAAATAGGTTTTTCACAATACATTAAACTTCAAATTGAAACTTATGGAAGTAATGTTCATTCCTGTTGTTTACTACCGGTAATCACATGCTTCAGTGTAAAGCTTTTAGAACAAAGTCAGATATCTAGTGATAGAACATTCCCCCAAGGAAAATTAATTAGATTTATTTGCTGTACTACATCAAATGTAAACTACTAATGGTACGTTTATCTTTGAACAAAATTAATGCACATTAGCAGATCAGAGCTATCAGCTGCCATCGGTTGGAAATGGATGTCTAGTGGCAGAGGAACAGACCTTTAGCATTAAGCATATCTGTCCAGATAGCGCATGATTTAACACACCCTCACAAAAGACAGACATATCCTATCAGCAATGCCACGACAATATTACCTCACCATTCTGGATACAGAACACATGAGGTGTAACATGATGAATACACGGAGGTGAAAATGTATAGTACTGCCTGGTCATGATGATTATCTCTGATAAGAAGACCATGCATATAATTAGTTGAAATGTCACAATGCCTTGTTTATAACCCCTTTCCTGCTGGATTAGGCATACTGCTCTTTAGGGCATGTTCAGTTGCCTTCAGCAGGGAGAGGGTTAAGCCATGTAGTAGTAGTAGTAAATAAAAATCATTGCACATGAGTGAAGTATTCCTACTGTGACTAAAACGATAAATCCCTCAATGTCTTGAAAACTGCTGAAACCATAATAATAATAATAATAATAATAATAATAATAATAATAATAATAATAATGAATTAGTGCATTATGTCACAACACAAATATTTCACCAATACACAACAATAATAATAATAATAATAATAATAGTAATAGTAATAATAATAATAATAATAATAATAATGATTATGAATTAGTGCTTTATGTCGCAACACAAATATTTCACCAATACACAACAACAATAATAATAATAATAATAAGAAATATATTGAAGTATGCAAAGCAGGTGAGCTGTGCATGATAAGCCGACATTGACAAGGTCATCAATTGACTTTTTGCCATCTTTGTCTCCATGGTGAGATAGTACATCAATGAAGTATTCCTCGGAGCAAGCTGCTTTACAACACAGAAAAAACTATTGAAGACATTGATTCTTTATGACCTGGTCATTCACTAACGAGGAACACACAGTGCCATGAAGGTTGCTGTGTTCTGGACTGCTCTGACAGGGAGGGTAATGGTTTACGACAGAAGCACTTCACGGCCGTACTCAGATAACAGGCATCAGACTCATCAGTCATCACTCACAGAGCCTGCCTGGTGTGGCCATACATCTAGCCCTCCTAGCTGTCTCCGCAAAAACACCCAGCTTCATTCTCTTGGCATTAGTGAATAAATATCCCGCATGAATAACACAGTATACAGAAGTTGCTTTGTGCATAAAAAGGATGTCTTCAGAAACGGATCAAATTATTGTCAAGGCTGATGTTTTTAAGACTCAAAGTGGGTCGTAAACATCATAAAGGCTTTCGGAGCTGATCTATTAATGGTGGAGTTATAATAACTCTATTAGTGGTGCATTACATATGTTGACATATACATATAGAACATCATATCATATTTGCAGTGATCTAAAAATGCCAATATTAACTTGGAAGATACATGTATGTAATTACATCTATATAATCAAGGAAAATATAGTAGGTAAAAAAGTAGCTTGTGAAAGTTATTTGCAAAATGTATGCTACACACAGTCATGACATAGAATATAACGAAGAGAACGTCACTTCCTATATGTGATAAGGAAATGAATATTTATGTGGCATTATCTGAATGTTGGTAGTGTGCTGGATCACAATAATGCTATTAGTATTATGCTATTCTGTAGTATCATGTAGCGCATACATAATGCTATACAGTGTACTTCCTGTGGAATAGTAATCTGATGTCCATCCAATGTAATCCCACACCCATGTTATTAATAGTGGTATAGACATTGGTAGATAATACTAGATATAGTGGTGTACTACTGGTCATGGTGAGTCGGTGACACATGTCATACACATGCCATACACAAACTAAAATATAAAATGTACTTTAACACGGGCAAAATTACAGGACAGTTTATCACTGGCAAAATTAACTAACAAATGTTTATGTTGAAAACATTAACAGACCTAGTTCATCACTGGCAAGGTTTACAGATGTACTTTGTCACTGGCAAGGTTTACAGACATAGTCACTGGCAAGATTAAAAACAAAACATTTTGAAGCTCACAACTGAAAACATTTTGTAGCTACAACTGAAGGCTTTAAGACAATCTAGTAGTAGTTTTAATTCTAAATTTAACAAAATAAATATTATTAATGAAAAGATATAATACTTTCATGTTTTTCAGAACTCAAATTATGCATTCAATTTCTAAAATGTGCAGTTCAGTATAAATAAGTGTCCATATTTATTTGTAATAATTCATACACATGTAATACCTATATTCCAGGCAACAAACGTATCATAACTCAGTTTTCCTCGGAGGTTGTTAACCTATTGGATGTCAAAAGATCTCTAGTTTCTTGCGCTGGCAACCTTTGGCTATGTCCGTCCACCTTTCCCCGTAATACTGTTTGGTTTGACTATGAAAACACTGGCTTGCTCATTAAGGTGTTAGTGCAGATAGCCAGGATCTGGTGAGGTTACAGTGGAATGCTCAGGTGCTGGCAGTAAACCCTGGCACTGGAGGAGCAATAGGTAGAACCTCAGTGTTTGTATTACCAGTGGTAGGAGCAATAGGTAGAACCTCAGTGTTTGTATTACCAGTAGTAGGAGCAATAGGTAGAACCTCAGTGCTTGTATTACCATAGTAGGAGCAATACCGGTAGGTAGAACCTCAGTACTTGTATTAGTAGGAGCTATAACCTCAGCATTTGTATTACCAGTAGTAGGAGCAATAGCTATAACATCAGTGCTTGTATTATTGTTTGGCATGAAATGCATTGATACCCCTATTTCATAGATTATCACGGTAAATACTTCATGACAGAGATAATCAATGAACTAGGGGTGTTAATGGATTTCATGCCAAACTACAGTAGAAGGAAGTTCTTACAGGATACAAATGTAAGTACTTGTTACACTTACAAATAAATTGCTGAATGATGTAATACTAATTGGTAACAGATGATCGAAAATAATTGCAAAAGTATATTTTCCATTCCAGTCTCTTGTCACTTTCTCTCTCTGCCTTCATGTCTGTCTGTTTTGAAACCTATTTTCTAGCCTGTCTGTCTCTCTCTCTCTCCTTGTCGGTCAGTCTATCTGTCTGTCTGTGTTTTCCATTACCTTCTTGCAAGCATGTCCTTCTCCAAGTATTCCTATCTGTCGGTCTGTCTGTCTGATTACCAGTCTATCTGTCTGTCTGTCTGTGTGCCTGTCTGTCTGTCTGTGTCTTCTGTTACCTGCTTGCAAGCCTGTCCTTCTCCAAGTATTCCTATCTGTCGGTCTGTCTGTCTGTCTGATTACCAGTCTATCTGTCTGGTTATCAGTTTGTCTGTCCACCCATCCATCTGTTTGCAGTCTGTCTGTCTGTATTTTAACAGCTTTATGTGCCATGTTTATAGTTCATGAAGCTTTAATTATTTTTTCATACATCTTAAATTTAAACATTGTCACAGCTTGACAGAAAACCACTGATAGGAGTTCCAGAATAGGCCTCCCACACACTTGGGTCCATCCATCTAAACTGTCGTATTAGCAAATAACTCACATCAGCTTATCATGTCTTTGAGGCTTCTGAGCGAGCTAAAGGGATGTTTATGAGAACATTAATGTGTGGACTTCCAGCTAACAGATTTCATGTTTCAGATTACCACCAGCACAAACAAAGGCTTAATATGATGTTCAATATTGACAACTGAAAACACTTTTGTTGAAATGTTTGAGCTTCCTTCACTCAAGTAGTACACTGAATTTCAGTGAGCGAGCCATTATGGCGACGTTTCATGTTGTTCTGACACAGGATTGCACTGTCATAAACCATACTGAAGTCAATTGAGGATTAGTTTTTCTTCCAAAATCCTTTATATGACACCAACATATTTTAAATGACAGAAAATTCAGCAAAGTACATACAAAAAGACTATGTATTCACTCACTCAAATAAAACAAAAAACCACATATGGAACAGGGAACACTTCCATGATCATTTGAGGCACCTCTCAATGATGGACTTTTTGTTATCTGCAGCACCTTTTTCACTATATATGAACTTTCCTGTATGTGAAAGGGTGACATTTCACAGAAACCTGTTGCAGAGTATTATGAGTGTGAGATTAGATAAGACTTACACAAGTTATGGGGTCGGCCACACTATCAGCTGTATTATGATATGGCTTCCACAGCTTCCTGCCAATGACAGCTGTACAGACTTCCAGCTTATTCCTCCTGGGAGATATAGCACTTAATTACCCCGGTTCACACAGCTGTGAGAAACAATGTGGGTGAAATGATATCGAAATTGAACTTTGTGGCTTTACATCAAATTAGTCTTGAGTTCATTTAACTTTTTGATATAATTTAATATTAACTAGGATTTATTTTGGTTAACTTGTGTTTGACATTTACCCCATCTCCAATATTCTCAGACTGAAATTCCAGGCAATAAACATACACATCATCTATAACGCATTACATTAACAACTAATTATCACGATTGTTTTTCTTTGGTTTCTTCTCTTTCCAAACATTGGGAGTCCTCCAAGCTCCATATGACTTACATATTTATAAATATAGTACACAGAATCAACAATGGCTTCCTTCCTGAAAAACCCAAGTAGAATGGATACAGGATAGCACTGTTTCCTATAAAAACACACCAATCCGCTTTGCAGGTTTACAGGAAGCTTGCTCACCGGAAATTCCGTTTAGACTTCCATAAATACAGAAATGTGGTCAAGAACCTTTTGGAAATAGGTGTTCCATGAATATATATTATTTTTTATTAATAGACCAGTACAAAAGATACAATGTAGTTTTCAATGTGTGTATTTCCAATGTATTGCTCGGTAGACGAAATATTTAATAAATGTATTTCTCTTCAGAAATACGAGAAGGAAGAAATCCCATGAATAAATACCCATGCTATTTGTTTAGCTATTTCATCTACTCTAATGAAGACACGTGCTTCCATGCCTGCAGTCCAGATTGTGCATTAACCCGTCAACCATCGCAGCACAGTATATATCAACATATTCATTATATAGCATTAATGTAGAAAATATGTAATTTATCTTCTAGCATCAATACATAGTTAGAACAGATGGAGAATTAGGTTTTAAAATATATATTGAAGCATCACCAGATGTTTTCCTAGATACAAAGTATGGAAGCAAAGCAATATAAATAGGGAAACTATTTTTGCTGTACAGTCAATTTTCAAACAAGTATCCTGAGAATTATACTAGTTTACTATTTACTATTTAAATTGGCAAGGATTAGTGAACATTAGATCAATCAAAATGTTTCTCCATACATAGAAAACTTTACTAGGACATACTCTGTTCTCTCTGTTAAAAAATAAATAAATAGACAATATATATCCAAAATGAAATTGGTTTTAAAGCAAGCCTAGATTTCTTAAGAATATGAGGAAATATCAGTATTTATTTTTTGGCAGAAATTAAACTATTAAACAATAAATCAATTGATATTTCATCAGAAAATTACTGCCATCATCAGGATTTTCTACAAATAAGTACTTTGGAAGTATTTAAATTCATATACATTTATTGTACGCATGTCAGTGAAAATGATGCCATGCACAATTCCCATGATCTTCTGAGACAATGGGTAGTCTGTATATTTCCTAGAGAAATATAATAGCGTTCATGATGATTCATTGGTTAAGAATGGTGTTATCGAGTGAGAATAAACACAGCGACTACCCATACCAGTGCAAGCCTTGAATCTCCTGCTGCAGCAGATAACAACAGCAGTATTCTACTGGAACGCAATCTCCGGAGCTGACAAGTAACACCAACAGTGTGATTGTAAACAGGTTGCCTAATACCACTGCACAATTGTCCACGGATCGACCCACACCTCTGTGAAAGAGCGTGATCTATATATCCACGTGATATGTATACTACAATTCAGTAGTTTTATACCGACTGTGAATGGAATGCATCAGCGAGGGCAGGCAGGTCAGCCACATACATACATGTACCGTATGAATTCACTCTGTAGACACAGATATGTCAGTCAGTTGGTAAATAGGTGCAGCTGTAGAACGGCAGGAGCATCACTCAAAGTAGGCCACTTCCAACTCCCAACACACAGATATATAAAATGAACTAAAAATATAAACATCTTTTGGAGTATACATCTTAATTATGTTCAGTACAGATTTATCACTAATAGTCTGACATAAGAAATATAACATCGGAGATGATTTATATTATACAGGCACATACTTACAAATATAACTGTTATCTCACATTTCTGCACCACCACGCTCTATACACACAGACATTATTTTATTAGCTAATCCTCATACCAACAATACAAAAGTACATGTAGACTTGCGTATTTGCAAGACACGATTAATTGCCAGCATTCTCTATGGAATCGGATCTGCTGCCTATTTCTGTATCATCCGTCTGTCACAGCAAATGACCAACAGTGCCATAACATCCAATGAGGAAGACAAGAGAAAGGCTTGCAGACTGAACTATAAAGGCTTTTATAGATAGTGTTCTGGAGTCATTGTGTCAGATTGATCCATCGATAGAAGACAGCTTTAACAGTAATGCTTATAAATGGTCATAGACTACAAATAGATGTCTATTCTCTCTAATCCTATTGCAAATGTAGCATTTCCCTTCTCTGATGTATCAGTTTTCTTTATATCTCAGAATGTTAGAACTTATAAACTATATTAACATAAAGATAATATGAATAGGAACATCAGGTTTGGAATATAGCAAATACTTTTCATTATAGGCAATACCATACAGAAAAACCGAGATATAAAAGAGGACCATAATACTTAAAAAATACACACACAAAAAACAACTTGTAATTTAAGAGAATTTTTTTCTTCTTCTGTAAATATTATTGTTTTATTTTACCTTCCCCATCCCAACATCTAGAATTGTTTTTAAAATGTCAATATTTCTGACTATACCAAACAGGACTCCGCCTTTCTGTCAGACTTCGCTGTTTCCAATTCTGTAATCCAGTGTTGACGAGGAATCCTTGAACTGCTACTAGTGCTCTGAGAACGGTAAACAGCCATCCATTAGAAGCTGGTGTTCTGCATTTCCTTGACAACCGCATTACTACTCCTGTAATACATAGCTTGTTTCTAATAGAAGTTGAGACATACAGATACATTAATACTATAATATATTTAGATGTCAGCCAGTGTAAAGTTTATTTTGGAGCAATCAGAATTAAATAGAAACAACAAAATTGTATCCATGAGTAGTTTTCCTTTTAAAAACATAAAAATATGTAACAAGTTTTCTGTTATAATTAAAGGAAGTTTTTTACTTGATAATAATTTCAAGTTTTTTTCAAGTGTTTTTCTTTCTGTGTATAACATAATTGCAATCCAAGCAAAACTGGGATTCCTTCAAGATTAAAACTTTAAACGAAAATAGCCATAAACATATGTGCTTCCACATCATGGCCTGTAAATTACAGTGCAATTCAGACATCTCTTTACATCACCTGTCACTAGTAAAATTTATGGTAAGTCTGATTGCTGTTTGAGCTAAATTTGTTTACAATTTTTAAGTATTTTTCTGCGGAAGTAGGTGCTTCAGATTTAAATGCTTGCAATGTGGCTGCGCTGAGATGGTACGACTCCTGTGCGACTACGTAGCAGATTAGTCAGGTAGATCTGCACACGCGATGGTTTAGAATATTAAGCTTGACTTCCTCCCCTCAAACAGCGCTGAACGGAATCTAACCCTTTGATGTCCACAGTGGGACTGCTGGGATTGATGCAAGATGGACTGCACCGAACAGATAAACATATAAGTAAACCCTTTGGTAGTCATCATCTCTAGATGCACATTGGTCATTGACCAGTACATGGGATTTCATAGCTTATGGGGTAAAGCCTTAATAGACCGTGAAACTAATAAGCATAAACTTAGCATTGACCAGTGTAAGAGGGCTGATAACTTACAATGTTAAGTGTATTCGTGTGAAAAGAAAGGTACATAACCATTGACCAAAGTATGAGATTTAGTAGTTCATAAATAAAAAAGGAAATTAATATTTTTTTAGATCCACTTTCACCATGTTCAAGATTATCACTTTACATTTTATGACAGGAGGAATGATACAACACCTGTAGTGCATAAAATGTGCGGTAAACCTGTGAGCACCATTTGGCACTGATGAAGCAAGGGTGATAACTGCTCTTCAGCCATTTGGAAAAAAATACTTAAAGATATTACATGCTGATAGAACAAAAATAAAGAATGGTTTTAAATGGTCTTGAATAAATATTTTTAAAACCAACTTTTTTTAAAGTAATTCAAGAAATGTGGTTCATATCATATTCTACACTATCTTTATATTTTCAATGCATAAAATTCATGTTTAAATTATATGTTCTTTCATGTAGACTGGTCCAAATTAACTTAGTTTTACCTGAGGCACAGCACCTTTCATAGCACCATTCCCATCCTCTTGCCTGCTAACAAACATCCTGCCATTCCCTATCAATTACCCCGAGACTCACCACAGATTACATAAATTCTACACACCCAATGCATGTAATGCCATATATTTACTCACAGTACCTATTACGCCTTCAATAAATAGCAGTGAAAGTCAAAAATCTGGAAGCAATTAAATGCACTTCAACACCAATCTAGCAGTGGAACATGAACCGCTCCCGGAACATGAACTGCTCTGAGTTAGACATGGACGAGATGCTGCCATGCCAGAACATTACCCCCATGTGTAGGCCGTCCGTCCCACATGACCTCATATCGCACCCATGCCTACTGCACTTGGCCTACAATTTACCATAATTGGGGCCAATGGCAGACTTATCTATGGAAGAAAACGTATGCTTTGTTAGAAGACAAGAAGCAGCCAGTCACTCAGCCACCGTTCTAACGCTAATCTACAATCTGGGCACCAATAAGTGTCCGTATAATCACATCATTAATGTCAGGCTTTTTCAACCTCCATTCCATTTGGAGATTTTACAATTATCTTGTCAAGACTGCTTCAGTCGTGCGATATGTCATATGATAGAAAGGCAACTGGTGAACTGCAATAACATAGTTGGACAATATTAAATATGACAGGAATTGCCTGGCCTAGTACCGTATTGAAGGTGAGATTGTCGTCTTGTATTACAATACATCTTGTATTTAGAATTAAATAATCAATGCATTAAGCATGCCACCAATGGAATCAAGTCTAGCTACAAATTACAATAATAACAAACAATGTCAGGTCCCATATAACTATCTAGATTGTTTATTTGCAAAACAAAATAAGGTCAGCATGACATTGCAAGATCATTGTTTACTTCAGAAGTATTCTGAGATTTGTCTCAATTACTCACAGTTATATCCTATTTGACATGTATTGAATGCCAGACATGAAAATGAACACACATTTCTAACCTTCCTACTACTGAAAAGGATTAAAGAAATGTTTATGGCCATGATAATTAGCATGTGCATGTTCATTAGATATCATTGCTTCCAAGTTGTTTGATTACAAATAAATGGCTTCTAATCGTTTAAAAGTATCCATGACCCTTTTAAAGACATCACCAATTTGCTGGATGTGACTCAATCAGAATTCTACAGGGTTCACTGAACTGGAAGACTGTAAGAAGAAGCATACTAGGAAAACATGAATATTTGGAACTTTGCATTGCAAATCCTTGATGTATGTTAGTAATTTGTGAATTCATCATTTCTCACAAAATCTTAATGAATATATGGTGCTGCTCAAGGTAAGAGAAAAACCCACGACAACTGGAAATATTTATAGAAAAGACAAAGACAACCAGGTGCCATTGCAATAGGACCACGATCTGTGAATTCGAACCTGTTCAACACTCTACCAACTTGGCTAAAGTGACACCCCTGCTGGCCGAGACCAGTAGGAGCATGTAATCACATTCAGCTACATGTATTACTATTCTTCTTTTCCATCAGTGAAGTTGAAGCGTTTCTAGGACAATGACACCCAGGTATTTTCAGCTTGATGTCCTTGGAACCTTCAATGTTATTTGAGGCAATCGGGCAGTCACACACTCTAATTTGTCCCCGGGCCATCCTGGGTTAAACTGGGCATTAACTATTAATAAATGGAATTGCCTGAGCCCCACTTATTCCATTGAAAGTAAATCTTATTAGACATTGTTGTTAAATTGCACTAGTGGAAAATATGTGGAATAGTTGCTTGGCAATTCTTTTATGGTGAAATTAGCCGTGAATACTTGTGAAAAATACTGTGGAGCTTGTTACGAGGGACGATTCGGAGTTTGAGCATTAGAATCTTTCATTGACAATTTCTGGTTTTAAGAGACTGTTATTTCTAACCTTTAACTCGTAATATTTATAAATGGGATAGCAGTGGGAAGTATTAGCTTCACATGTTAGCATTTGTTAGCATAATGTCAAATGGTTGGCAAGTAGAATTTTATAAAAATATTACTCAGTCTTGAAATAAGCAGCTTTACTCTGCCAAATTGATTCAAATAAAAATGGAATGAATGAATGAATTTAGTACTTTATGTCGCAGATTAGTTCTCCCTCAATATGATAACAAGATCATTCAGACTTCTATGCAAATCAAGTCCAGAAGTATTTCCATATTATTCTGATTGGATACATGGCACATATGCTGGTCATCTGATTGCAAAGGTCATTAGAAATGTCAGGAAGTGTTAATTAGAAGGTGTTTGCTGTTATGTGTGTTGATGTTTCCTAATGAGGAAGGAGAAGGTGTTTCTATTTAGCTATGATAATTACATAGCACCACCTAATTTGGAACATACCAGACAAGTATTGAAGCATAAATCTCAGATAATTATAGAAGCGTGAATCTCTTCCGGTTATATTAATAATCATGTTCTACTAATAAAGCTGTTTCTTAATCTTTGTATTAGATCAGCTTTTCAAGATTTTTTTATTTATGTCATGCTTTTTCAGCTCTCAGCAGAAGGAAATGTGTAGAACAGAGTTCTGCAGAAAACCTACGAGGAGCAGATGATCACCTACACCTAGACAAAACATTCTGCTTGATGGATGTCTATTCTACATGTACGTAGTCTTCTCTTGACCTACACTGTTGAATAATACAGCCATCATCCGTTCTTGTCTGCAGCAGTGATGGATATTGTCACTGATCTAAGTGTAAGGCATCTGTAGCACAATCACAGACTGTAGCCCTTCTCAGAGAGACAGCAGAGATATGTCGTCTTGACTTCATCTCAAATGGGCTTAAAGAATTTTAGTTGTATCTAAAAAGTGCACAAATTATCTAACAAAATGATTCCAAAATGGCCACCTTTTTCCCCCCAAGCTGTTTGCCTGCATATGGTCATGACATTCCTTTTAAGCTGTAGACCTACAGATCTCAGAAATGTTTTTGTCAAATTTAACCCCCAAAAACTCCAAACAATATCAATGCTTAGGACATTGAATCTACTTACAAACACAAACATATATGTGGTGTAATAATTCTCATAGGAAAAAACTAAGGTAATGACTAAAATTGGAATATAAATCAATGTTTATTTATAAACCTCCACAATGCATGTTATAGTACTCTACTTAAGACTAATAACAGTATGCCACACAGCATGTGCAATATGGCAATTCTCATGGAAGCAATTCTTGGATGTATGACATCTGCTGACCCTGCATGGTTCTCTAGCACAGTTTGTCTGAATTCTCAAGCACAGTTTGTCTGAATTCTCCAGTACAGTTTGTCTGACTTCTTTGGCACAGTTTGTCAGAATTCTCCAGTACAGTTTGTCTGACTATTGTCTGACTTCTCCAGCACAGTTTGTCTGAATACTCCAGCACAGTTTGTCTGAATTCTCCAGCAGTTTGTCTGACTTCTCTACAGGACATTCCTAGCATACACACATAGCTGTGGTAGCTGTAGCAGCCATTCAGGAGTCTATGTGCATTGCTCTCGGGATTCAGATTACATGTTTACTGCAAGGTGATATATTGTCTCAATAACTGTTGGGCTTTTAGTTACAGAACAATTCATCATGGTCATTCAACCGAAGACAATTATTTCCTTTTCTAGCTATTCAATGCCAACTTAACCAAGCATTGATACCTAAAGTAATAGTACAGATATATCCAATGCTTGAAACATTATCCCATCATATTGTCTTAATAATAATCTTCCAACTTTCAAAATGGTATTTCAAGAATAGATTGAAGAGGATCTATCATGGCTTTATATATAACAAGACATTGATGAAGCATATTAGAACCGTAATTCACATGAAGTATACAGCCTCTAACTATACACTGGTCATCAGACAGTGTTATATCCCACATGTGATACGACCACCCCTTGACCTAGGATTGACTTCTAGACTATTTGTATACTGTTTAACCCTAACAAGCACCTGACATTTTCATCACCTGGACCTTGCTTATAGCAGCATTTCCTGTGCTATCATTAACCCAAGATCTATTAGCCATGGCCATTGAATACAAAAATCCAAATATAAATTCTAAATTAATTTGAATAAAATATGGTTGCACGTGCAAATTATTATGAAAACAAGTGTATTCTGAGAGCAACGATAGTGGACATGAGTCATAGTGAAATGGTTATGCTACAAATTGAGATAACTAGAATGTCAGATATCATACAGCAGTTCTTGATTATGTACATTGCTGCAGACAACTATCAAGCTGGTAATTATATTTAGTGTAATCAAAGCAGAGTAAAAAGATGGTCTAGAAGAAAAGAACAGTTTATTATCTGTACATTTACACAGGCAGCTTTTGACACCTGGATTTACAGAATAAGAATGATAACGCAAGCTACTACAAAATATAGCACATGTCCTGAATAGATAGAGAAGAGGAGTTTAATCAGTGAAATACCGTAATGTTACATTCAGCTGTGACACATTAATTTACATACAGAGACTAACTTGGATCGGTAAGCAGTAGAACGTGGTGGCTGTGTAAACAGTGGCATGTGTGTGACCTCGCCTTGACTCAATTACACATCAACAATGTCTGGGGAAGCTCAGTTTGAACCCCTCTGGTGCTGGATTGGGTTTGATAATCAAGTACCGTTCCAATACTAACAGTGACTGGTAACGGATCAGGCATTGTTTCATGAAACTCTCATACCCACGAATATATGACCATAGTTCTTTCATAGTGATCAACAAGGAAGACAGATACCTCTTAACCCTCTCCCTGCTGAAGGCGACTTAACTTGCCTGGAGGTTGTTGCACGACGCTCTTGTAGCGCTACGATAGTTGTAACTGGGCTCCAGCCACAATAGAAACCGTTGACTTTACAATAGTTGTAGCCTACAAGAGTGTCGTGCAACGGGCACCTGACCACATGCAGAAATAGAACACTTTGATTTTACCGGGTATTCAGCAGGGAGAAGGTTAAATGGTTTCTTATGTAACTATGAGAGTTTTATGAAAGGGTAACCTGAGCTGGTAGCATTTTGGACTAACTATAGTCTCAGACCAGAAGCATGGCTGTGCCACGAGACTATGACGTCCCCAACATGTTGCCTAGTGAGTGTGACTGAATATGGGGTTTAACGTCGCTGCGGACATGTTGTCTAGATTCCCTTTCTGACACGTGCATGGTGGAGGCATCCTTCAACAGGAACTTGGCATCTATCACATCTGCATTACAGCTAGACCATTTCCCATTTAATATATACCAGCAGTGAAACTTATGCCTTCATAACCAAAACCGAAATGCCAGTGAACATATTGTAATATTGGCAACAGAACAGTTTAATTCTTATATAGATCCACCATCTGATACACAAAATCTGGTAGCCATAGATCATAAGTTGTATGCTGTTTTAATATCAATTACCACAGAATTTCAATGGGCATACAACATTATGGCGAACTACACTATCTGTAGCACGAGTAGGAAGCATAAGCAATGCGTGATGTAGACAAAACAAAAGGACTGACATTGATACACTGTGGACGAATTGCACACATATATATCTACACTGCATGTGCAACCGTCCCCCACTGTTGAGAGGATTTAACGTGTTCTTGGGTGGTATGTGAAATCAGAACTGTATGTTTATACCTGCGAGACTGATGAATGTATCTACTCCTTAGTGTATATGAAAATACATTCTTACTCAATCTAGGTGATTTCAGATAGCGATGTTCAGTCAGCCATACTTCTCCCTACAGATAAGTATGTAATTTACAACAGTAACCTACATCTGGAGGAATAAGTAGACAACTTCATATAAAAGCATATTTCTACAAACATTCATTCCATTCATACATAACATTATTCCCTAGTGAATTCCATTTACAACATTCTGTCATTCATCCAGCGAGGTGAACATAATGTGTTCAGGTAAAGCAGACAAGCTTCAGCACTCATCTAGGTGCACCTTTCAACTACACTTGAAAAGCATTTTCCCAACAGCCTATTAGTTGGGGATATTTGTTAAACACTCAGTCTAATTACAAATGACAAACATAATATAATTATAACTGCCTGTCCAAAGGCCTAATAGTTCTTCTCAGAAATATGTTAATAGCTAAAGCTAAAATAGTTTCATTTTGGCAATATATTACCTACATACACAGAGTATTTTCCCACGAAACATGATAATAGCTCCCGGTGTTACGGCAACACAAGACTTCTGACTACAAGCAATCCTCTTTACCAGGAAATGCATCTGTTGTTATTGTAACTCCAAGAATTTGACAGGGTTTGACTTCTCTGTAGCCAACACCTTACTTTTGGAACCCATAGGGATTCCAGTGGCATAGGAGAAGGCTGAATGGTTTTCCCACGTTCAGTCCAGTGGAACCGTGCCAAATTACCGCCTACACTCATTAACTCCATGCTTCCGTCTAAGTATGTTCACGATTCACGTTAAAACGCATCTTTAGCAGTTTTTCAGCCATATTGAAAGGGCATCAAGCATTCATAGGAATGGCCCAATTGACTTTGTCTGACATCTTCAAAGAAAGAAAAGAAAGATTTTATCGCTTTTTATGAACTAAGAATGAACGGTTTCAATAAAAGCACACTGAAATTCATATCAATCCACTAAAGAAAATTACTGATTGCTGGAAACCTACAGACACATTTACATTGAGCTAATTGTAAGTTCTAAAATGACACCCAATCTAAATAGTATGTCTTTGTACTTGTATGTTTGGTAGTTAAAAAAACATATCTTCACTGTTTAACTATGGTGTACAGCATATTACATGTACATCATTACCATTAATCAAACATTGTCCAAATTATGAAATCTTATAGCAGAGCTAATGTGTAGTATTTTGCAGTCAGGTGTACAGAATTTATGCAGTATGTTGTAAGTATGTCGAATATGTACAATGTGTTGTAGGTATGTGTGTAGAATGTATGTAATATGGTGTAGGTGTGCATAGAATATATATAATATTTTGTAGTCAGGTGTACAGAATGTATGTAGTATGTTATAGGTGTGTGCATAGACTACAGTAAGTTTCAGGCAAACGCACAGTATGTTGTACAGAATTCCACTAGATTGTAGTAGGAGGCTAAGTACTGTGAACTGCATACACCAAGCACTTGGTTACCGCTTATGTGGCTCTGGTCCTCGGTGTACTTCCCTATTACTTACAGCCAGAAGAGATGCTGTACATGCACATCATTGCTAAGAACATGAAGAATGCTTTAGAGCTTAGTCCATAAAAAGTGGCACCAGTCAGACATAAAAGTGATGTTCTTCTCGACCTTGCGACATTTCCCACACAAAAACTGGTGATGGCTGTGCCAGACAGACAATGGGAATAGTCTGCCAGATGTGCAGGAAAATCTGCTGAGAAAGACAGATCTGGGCCCAGTTCCTCAACACCAGTCTGGTGTCCGATTACATCGACGCACCATTGCTCCCAAACTCCCTTTATTAAACAACAATAGTCATATATGTAAAAAATACCAATAATTCATATTAACCTCAATGGAATAATACATAATTAAGATATTCTTTGATGCTTCTAAAAGGCGTTTGAGTACAATCAATCAATGTGAACTACAATGTCTTCATGCAGCTTCATTCATTACATGCACATCTCAGTGATCTGCTCAGAGGAAGACATCTGGGTAGTAATTGGTCTGGTAAGTGAATGGGCTACCAACCATCTGCGCCAATCTATCATAACGTTTACATGCCTGTGCAATAAGTAACTTGCTGTCTTTCATTAATGAATAATGATTCGGTCTGCCAAATAAACAGGCTCCCTTCCTCCTCAACTTTGTAATAACATGCATATTCCATCATTTTCAATAGCATTATAATTGCATTCACTGTAGCTTTTTTCTTCTCCTCTGAAAATATGTATTACCTTAAGTACATTTAGCATTACCCAATGATGTAAGCTGCTAGTAACAACTAGTAACAGTTGGACGGTTTCCCAAGATTAATCTGACATTAAGAACACATTTGCAGTGCATTAGCTGCTGTAAGCTGTATTAACACACATATGTACCATGCCAAGAGATAATCTATGTGTAAAGTAACCCAAAATACATAATTGTATGCATAAGTGTGTCGCAATGTAGGTATTAACTGCTCTAGGTCAATATCATCACCCAATGACCTAGAATGTATTTATAAAATAATATTATTAATAAAACATAAAGAAAGCTGATCACTTAATACCCTGCTGCTATTTATAGCCCTCTATCCACTAGGTTACTAATACATATTGCTCTACTATATATCCATTTTATGTATGCATTAAGTTGGAAGATTAAATCTCTACATTACTGGCAACATGTTTTGACATACTGTACATAGATAGTTGAATGATAGAAAGCAGGAAGTAATACTGTATGATAATGTAAGAGAAATGTGAGCATTGCATTATTAGTGCCACACTACAGGAAATGTACAATTATTCCAATTTCAATATAATTTCCCACCAAAGTTTCTAACCATATCGTCAACCATATTTCCTATGCAGAGCCTCCAACTAAATACGTTCTTACCAAAGTTCTTGTAGTCGACACAATGTCATTCATGAACAAGGTGCAATCATGTACATGGTTGTTAGAAGTCTCTTTGAAGATTTACACATACATGTATACATAAAAATCTGCATGCATTTGATGGTGTTCAGATATGTTTTGTCTGGCAATTGGATCTGCCTTAATGAAGTGAAGGTCCGAGTGGCGACTGATGGACACAATGAGGTCACCAGATGGCCGGGGTCAAAGACCTCGGTGCAGGTCATGTATAAAAGCATGGATGCTTCTGTTACGTGTACACTCTGGAACAGTATAGGCAATAACCATCAGTGCATTCAGAGAGAGAGGCCATAACAGCAACACAAATGAATATCATTCATGTTGATTGAACGCATTGTCACGGGATTCTGCGACAAGTATGGATAAATAAGTGTTTTCCCACATGCAGTAGTTGCATCAATATAGCCTCATCTTTATATAAATGTCAGTTACAGTATAAGCTAAGACCAAGATAAAACGGCTGACAGATTATTCCCAATTAAATTCATTAAAAAATATTTCGTGGCACTATATCAATTGGATTCAACAACACTATGAACATTTTATGTGAAACACATTATTATTCGTCCCATTTATTTGGGAAGTAGTTTATGGATCAGTAATCCCCTTCCCATATGTGCAGTCATTTCGACTGTAGGTACTATATATGTACTTACACTCCACACATGTTTTGGTAGGTTATTATGACATTCCAGGTATTTTCCCAAGCAGATATAATGAGTGCCTCGGGGTTACTGTACCTCCATTCTCCACCAAGCACCTCCATTCTCCACCAAGTGCCATTCTGTTTATTTTCCCTGTGTAAATTGAACACTAACCTGTCACATTGTCAGTAGTTATATTCTCAAGAAAACAGTTCTGTTCCAAGAATATCCACTATGAAAGTTAAAACAAATCAAGATGTCTGTGGAATAGGCAAAAACTTCTTGGTATGTCCTACATTACTTCTGTTGAACACCAATTAGTAAGATTAATAACATGATCAGCCATTTACCTAGTCATCTTCAGAAATTATGGTTAGTTAAAACATTTCAAGGCTGTTTTCTACTATATACCAAGTTCTGTAGAGCTACTATAAATAGAAATGTTATATTATGATGAAAACTGATATATATGAAATATACACATGGAAATAAATTACGCACCACCTTAATTATTTTATAATAAAACTTTCTTTTTTAGACATTTAAACTTAATTTTGCTATTTCCTAATAATATAGACAATTCTCGATAAGGTACGTGTAGTAGCATAGGTTTTGATGTTATCGATTTTCTGTATTTGCATACTAAACATCATGTCTCCTCATGGGCAAAATC
>JAVCKZ010075276.1:2500-13277 GCA_034780755.1 Lepetodrilus elevatus
AGGGTTGCCGTAGAATTCTGTCTACCACACAGCGATGGAACGAAATGGTTTTTGAAAGTACATCCATACTTTTATGTATGTCAAGTGAATGTACTAGCTTTGATTTGTAGCTATAAGAACTTGCCCAAAACAACCATAACTATCTGTGATATTATGCCTTTAATCTATACATATGACTAATATATCTTATATATATAGATAGAAACTGACATTGTAAATGAAGATTATTTTTTATTATTATTATTATTGCATTCAGTTATTGAACGTACATTACCATTTTATAAATTAGTCGTACCCTTTACTATTCAAACATCGTGATTATTATTAAATTATAAAGTTAATAGTGAAAACACTGACAAGATTACAACACCTTATCATGTTTATTGCCAAACATAATGATATATTACCCGCGTGAATGGTTCAATAAGGGTGTGTTCCACGTTTACCGCAGCCAATCAAAACACACGGTTGTGGGAAAGTCCCAGAGGATTTCCACGAAATAGAGATTGATTGACAGGCTGAGTTGAGAGTTAAATATATACACACGCAGGACACTTCGTACCGTAGCGATTGTGAGTACAATTCAAGGCCAATATTCGGGATAATAGGAGTAGAAGTAGCCGATTTTCGATGTAAGTATAGTATAAGTATATTTCAGAAACTATATGAGACATTTACATCACTGCAAGTTGGAACTGACAGTTCGCTCGTCCAGTGCACACTTGCAGTGCCGCCCCATGATCAACGCCGCTTCGAGCGCTTGGTCTGTCATATGACTGCGCTACGTACGTCGATCCGTGCTGTATTTCACAATACCTATCTGTTGTCAATCGCTGTCATGTGCATATCAGTAATGGAAAATAATGCTGAGATATACATTTATATATTCTAGAGGTTGACGTATATACGTTGTTTTGTTCTAGCTGGGATATTTAAATTGGGAAAAGTGTACGTCTCGCTTGATGATTTGTAGGCCGAGGTAATTGTGTAATGTACATGTACAGATAGACAGACATTTCGTGACACATATGCCAATCATTGTATTATCTGCACGTGCAAAGACGTGCAATGACGATGGACGAGCGAGGTCGTGTCAATTTCAGCGTGACCACCGCGTAAGTCGTGATTCGTCGTGCAGCCAGTGGGTTAGTTTCATAAACAACCACTGGCCATATCCCCGGAATGTAAACCATTCCATCGCTTTATATCGGGGTATATGACACAGCAAAGGTGTGCGATACTAAGATTGTCACGAAGTAGAACTACCTTGGTTATTTACTTTTACCTAATGTGTATTGTCATTGTTGTTACATGTAGATTTGGTTAAAAGAGTTTTGACGAGTTAGAAAGGGCATGTTGTGTACGATTTCTCAGGAGTGGGCGTGGTTTTTTCCCAGCCATACCGCGATAAGACGGGGGTCAGTCGATGTAAATGTCATTTGCCTCGATATAGCACGAATTGAAGTATTCGGGCCATAAAGGTATTATATGTAAACGTCAGACTCTATTGTAAGTTTCACCCCAGTGTAATACGTATTATTGGATAAATATACCATTTGTATAATATGAGATTATGCATTACAACTTTGACCTACTTGTAAATTGTGTTTACAATTCATTTCTGTCTATTGAAAACAAAAAGGAAAACCATTCACCAGGCAGTAGTAGTAAAATACATGAAATTCCTATATAAATAACAAGTTTATAATTAGAAATATTTAATCAATAGTAAAGTATAAATTGTAATAATATTATCTATTTTACTATTCTGGAATGTAGTAAGAGTAGGAGCTATAAAGGAACTTTATGATGAGTAGCCTATGTGGGGTGGGGGACTGGGTTGGGACCTTGATTGGGGGGCGGATAGGGATGCATGCTGATTGTAAATATAAATGTATAACACTATGACATATAAATCAAGAAGGGGAATCCCCTAATGACAATAGTAACACAATGTCATGACAATGATTGCTATGACTGATTTTACCATGTGTGTTGATTATTGATCATACAATTCTGGGTCACAATAGCCAATAGTATCAGATAACTTAATTTCTGTAACCCTGTCTGAAAATGGTACAATTGTTTTCTAAAGGTATTGGTGATCATGATCCCATTTTACAAAGGGCCACAATGTAATGCAATGTCTGAGGTACCATACAGATTTATTTTTAGTTGGGCACAGCTATACTATGGTTGACTCATTGTTATAGATGAATCGTAAGCTAATTATAGACGGTTTTGTCTCGAGGAATAAATATATTGGTGAGACAGGCTGTTAGCTCAAGTGACTTAAGAATAGTTTAAAATGACACTGTTTAATCAGCAGGGAATGGGTACCCGGTAGGAAGTAAATAGTAATGTGAATGTTTATACCTTCTAGCATCTTTAATACATCAAACTAGGTTGTATACTCCCCTGACAGTTGAGAGATAAAGTGAGTGCACATTGATCTCCTATTATTAACCAATTATTTTGTATTATTTTTCATAATTATCTATGTAGATTATCATAACTGAATGAAATCCACTGAAGTGTTGTTCATATGTCTATATAGCACAGGAACAGTTACTTTCTGCTACAGTATAGACATGTTATTGTTAATAAGCCTTATACATGTTATACAGGCTGTTCAATAGTGTGAACTTAGTTGTAATTTTTGTAATATTCAACACATAATTATACAATGTTACAATCTATCTCTCTCTCCAAAACCCATCATTTCACTAGCAATTTTGTGTGTGAAGTCCAGTGATTCACATGACGATTTGTCAGTGTCTTATTTCACTAGCAATTTTGTATGTGAAGTCAAACGGTTCACATGGCAATATTTCAGTCACATGACTTTTAATGGCATTTTCTGTAGGTATCAGTCACATGACTTTAAATGTTGTTTTCTGTACATGATTGATACATAGCATAGACTTAAATGTCAGGGTTGTTTACAAATCCCTATTTGGATATACACATCTATCAATGTATAGGCCTATACATCATTGTTTGGCCTCAGCTATCTACTATATTAATATGCCACTTTAATACCTATAGTAGAATATCTTATCATGGAGAGCTATGTTATGATCACATCACAACATTTACTTGGTTTAACCCTCTCCCTGCTGGATTAGGCACATATGTGCCTCTTTAGGGCATTTCCTGTTGCCTCTAGCATGGAGACGGTTAAATAATATAAATAATTCCTATTAAAATCTATAAAAGTATTCAGAATATTTTACTCCCATTAACACGAACAGTGATTACAGATTATTATTGTTTTAATATTAATAAATATTAACAAATACTATTACGGTAATCACGATTTATGAAACCAGGCCCTGAGATTACGAAACTTTTCTGAATACATTTTTGTGCTCAACTCATGTGCTATGCTAAAAAACAACACTAGATAACATTATTAAATTATCTTAAAATGTTATGTGTTGCTCAAGTTAACTGCCAATAACAAGAATGTGATACATGTAGATCTACATTTAACTACACTGAGTTGATGACATTTGATAACAAAATTGTTTTCATCATAATAGATTATGTATAGTTACATGGTAACAGATGTATAGTACAAGTTACATCCATAATTTCAGTGTTATCTTCTGTCCAATGTCCTATATCCTCTAATGTTATGTGCCATGCATATATCAATACATCAGGTACATTTTAAGGACCATGCATACAGTATTGTTTTCATTATACCGTACTATAGGTTTCCATATGTCAACAGTGGATAGGTCTTAATTGTTTTTCACACTTTCACAACTGAGCACATTGCCTGGCATAAACTATTAACTATGGAATTGCCCTGCAGGTAACTGCTGTCTAACATCATAATATATATACTACTAGGATACCTAGGATATTCCAGTTCAGAGTATCAATTGCAAATGTTACCTATGGCTAACATTTTCAAACAAGATTTATCTATATATCTATAGACCTGTAGGCAACATTGTAGTGAAATTGAGTAAATTACAAACATTTTTGCATCTCCCTACTATGAAACTCATTGTTTGATGTCACAGATCAGTGAACATTGAATATATTATATCTTAAATTCTGAAATATATTTTGTCTTATATTCTGGAATAGTTTGATGAATGAGCATTGATATGAAAAACAGACAATTGTGTGTCTATGTCATGCTAGATCCTTTATGTCATTGAGTTATGCTGATGACATAAGAGAAGCCATACACCTGCATTTGTATCGTTGCATAAACACTCTCCTAGTGATATCTTGTACATGGCGATCATCTTGTAGATATGAGAACATCAAGAAACGATAGCCATGATTGTATAAAGCATGACATCTCAGCTCCATGAGAGTGATATGAAGTCATCTGAGGACCGCTTTAACCCTCTCCCTGCTGGATTAGGCACAAGCACTGCTGTTTATGGCATTTCCAGTTGCCTCCAGCATGGAGATGGTTAATGTGTACACCACACATCCCAGACTTACTCGTGAACTCCCTGCTCAGTACGCAGGGTACAGGATGCAGGTAGTAGAGCAATGGGAGAACAAGTGGACTTTAGCTCTGGGTTCAAATCCCATCACAGAAGCCCAACATATATTAACCCTCTCCATGCTGAAGGCAACCGGAGATGCCCTAAAGGTTTGTACCTGTGCCTAATCCAGCAGGGAGAGGGTTAATGCTCGCAAAAGTTACCTGAATTATGCATTCAGGATGTGCACGCTGTCTGTATCATGGCAATGCAGTTGTCATGCTTGGTCTGTCAGTACCAGCCGGTGCTCGCAGGTTTACTGCAGCATTCAGTGCTACATATGTTGCAAGCTTCCTCCTGACCTAAACTGACAAGAATTGCAAAATGCTGACGATAAAAAAAATAGTATCAAGCGAAATACTACTGCTCCTGCTAGATGTACTACTTAGTGTGTCCCGTGTGTTTGGCAGACTGGAAATAGACACCAAAGTATTTAGTAGAAACGATATTATCCATACAATTAGATATCAAATGACATTTTATCGTGACACCTGGCTACGTCATATAATATTGCCCTTGTAATGGTTGCTTATTATATCTGTATGGTACTGGTAGCCCTAAGCATGCATCCGGGTGTGAAGATAGTGCGTATGTTACTTCACACCTGGGGTCATGTTCTACGCTGTGATGTCTCCACCAGCGTGGCCAGGTCCAATTGGTCACCAATTTCTAATACGGTACTCCGCATGTATACATGTACTCGCCCGACGGCCCGATCCATTTCTCGTAATATTAAAGGTATCTTATGGGCGAGTTGAAATTTCATGTTTTGTTATTTATATCATTATTCGGGCAAGTATGTTTTAGAGTTAAGTTCCAACCCTGATGTATCTTGTCACTATATCATCTGTATATGATATTGTGACATTTCTCCGAGCCAAGATATAGCTGACTGGTCTGTGGCCTATCTGTCTGTCTGATCTGTCTGTCTGATCTGTGTGTATGATCTGTCTGATCTGTGTGTATGATCTTTCTGTCTGCGGCCTATCTGTCTGTCTGATGTTTGTATATTTGTGTTTTTTGTTTAATGATCTGTCAAGTCTGTTTATTTGGTCTATATGATCTGTCAACCTGCCCATACCTCTCTCTCTCTCTCTCTCTCTCTCTCTCTCTCTCTCTCTCTTTCTCTGTGTGTCTGTCTGTATTTCTGTCTGTCTGTCTGCATGTCAGTCTATCTGTCTTCCAGGAAAGATTTGGATACAGTGTCAGTATAACGGCATGGTACTTTGTGTATAGTAATCTTCTGTATGAGTGTTATGAAAACACAAGCTTAATTGTTGTGGGTTCTTCTCCCAAAATAAACATCTCACTGTGTAAGCATTGACCTGTACATACTGTGGAAAAAAGTGTAAAACCATGAATCTCTCTCTCTCTCTCTCCTCTCTCTGTGTCTCATCTCTCTTTCTCTGTCTTTTCTGTCTCTCTTTCTCTCTCTCTGTCTCTAGCTCTCTCTCACTTTCTCTCTCCTCTCTCTCTCTCTTTCTCTCTCCTCTCTCTGTCTCTGTCTCTGTCTCTCTCTCTATCTCTCTGTCTCTCATTGCAAATAGGTGAAAGATTCCTGCAGCGACATTACACTCCATAATCACTCACTCACTCGGTTCCCAGTGGTTACTAGTATATAGTCCACATTATCCAGAACTATTTCAACTCTTCTGAAGAGACATATCTACTTTCATTTAGCTGTGGTTCATTCAGTTCAGAATGAATAGAATTCGTTTTCATTGAACACATTTTCTTTTTGGTGTGATTTCATACAAATGCAACGTTCAAGTCTAAACCTATTTTTATGGTTTTTTTTCTAGTTTGTCAACTCGTAATGTGGGAAATATTTCTGATAGAGGAGTCTACACCAACTGTATTAAGCTCTCGAGATTATGAGGTCAGCCTATTTGTATGACATGCAGTTTATGCATTCTGCAGCTGGATAATTCTCATTCTATTCATTCTACATTCCTTTATGTCTCCTCATAGTTTATCCTGTTTTCTTTCCATCCTTTGTACACATTTCCCACGTAGCATAGTTCTCCTCCTCAGTTTGCTGTAGAGGGCGGGAGGGTGTAAACAATCACCCCTGACCTTGCCTCTCTGCATCGGGAGTGCGGGCAGGTAAAGATGGCTAACGATGTCCAGTCCAGGTAAATCCAGGTGTATCATTTACAATGATTAGGCCTACATTCACAACAACAATGACATAGTATTAACTTTTGGGTATTTAGTTATTATTATTATTATTTATATTATTATTAGTTATATTCAACCAAATATTTGTCACCAGAAATGTTGATAATAAGTATATGCATTATGAGCACAATAGTTAATGAATATGCACAGCTGTTTTATAGTCTGCTCGTGTATAATGTACATGCAATTTAATTTATGCTATATCTTAAGGTCATTATTGATTAGTGAAAATCTGAACAGGTGGTCACATTTTCTGGTGCATTACTAGCTGACACAGCATATGAACAGCCATTTGACATCTACATAGCCAGTTCTTACTGCTGATAAGAGCTGACATAGTATTCATAATTGATTAGATGTTTATTATTACATTATTGTTGTTTTGATCAAGCGATGGAACAAATGATTAAATGGCTAATCATAACATTTCATCCTAATGAAATGTATACCATGGATATAATTGATTAAGACCTAATGTTCGAATATGACGGATATTAGATATTTATCAAGTTGCTGTATTTCATTTTCCAAACCTATTCCATCTGAAATGTTCAGATATTTTTGGGTATCAATTTTTCTCCAGAGATTGTGCTATGTCTCCAGAGATTATGCAATATGTCTCCATAGATTGTCCTATATGTCTCCAAAGATTGCTATATATGCAGAAATTGTGCTATGCAGTCTCAAGAGGTTGTGCTATACCGTATTTCTTCAGAGGTTTTGCTATACCTATATGTTTCCAGAGGTTGTGTTAAACATCTAAAGGTTGTGCTATATCCCCAGAGGTTGTATAAAAAGTACAAAGCCTCCTATATATACGTAGTACATGTATAACAACATTACTAAGTAAACACCACTGTACCATGGTCTAGCTGGAGGATGTCCTGTCCAGGTCATATAGTAACTATATTGTCATATGTACTTGTGTTGTGGTGCCCTGTACATACCCCAGCTTCATGTCTGGTGTGTGTCATTGACACTTTAATGTTACTCTTTCTCAATCTGATATTCTGCATCCATGAATGGTATGCACACATAATCGACCAGGATACTATGTCCAGTTGGATTATAAGAAATATCATAAAATAATGGTTTCATGGCATTTTACTTACAATATTATTTTAATATTATTGCGTGTAATGAGTTTCTGTATATAACAGAAGCTGATGGCAGTACTTCAAATGTCCAGTACCGGGTACATTGTACACAAAATATTAAAAAAAAAGATAATTTTGGCAACAAATAAAGGTTGCCACTTTTTGTCCATCAATTGCTCTTCTAACCCTCTCAATGCTGAACAGGCAACCAGATATGCCCTAAAGATCTGTGCCTGTGTCTAATCCAGCAGGGAGAGGGTTAATGTGGAATCATCAGATTACTGCGTCATCTTCAGCACATTACGAGTTGTGTCATATGACTAATACTGTGACACACGACCATGTGACTGCCACCCCCACACGACGTAGACCGTTGATGGAGTGAGTGTATGCGTACTCCAATCAGGTGATTTATCAGCGGGGTCCATTTGTGTGCTCATTAGTCCGGGATTACAGACTTGATCACAGATTGATCTTACGTCTCGTATGGCACTTAATTTACACCTATGACACTTAATTTACACTAGCTGAATCCCTCGACCAAAGACAAGCTTAATTTACCGTGAACATAGATATATTGTACTTATACGATCTAGTTAGTCTGCTGTCTCAGCTATATATCCTAGATGGTTATGTTGTCATCGCAAATGGGTGAAAATTCCCACAGCAACGTTAAGCTTCATATTCACTCACTCGCTCACTGGTTATATTATGTTGTAAGTCTAGGTGTAGGATGTAGGTGTAGGATGTAGGTGGGCTCTAGCTATTCCCTCGACCCGGACTTGCGGTCTATTCACTGCACCTGGACCCAATTCCGGACAATCTTAATTGTATCCTGTATCCCAAAATATCAGTAAAATATTTTACGTAATCCTAACCATGTGAGCCAATCAGATTGCCAGAATGGGAATAGAACTAATTATATTACTAAGTATTACAATAAAACCCATGAACAAGTGTTGATACAGACATCATAGACTGATATTCAATCCCTTCCCTGAAATGTGAAATTTCAGGTTTGTACCCCATGAAATGCATTCCCAGTAATTATAATAATGGTGTAGCACAATCATGGTAATACTATCAATGCAGTCCGTGTATAGAAAGTAAACTGGACAGGTGAATGTTGTTAAGTGATTGGACCATGTAGAGGCTAAGCATGTTAAGTATAGCGTTATACACTGTGTACACTGAGCCGTCTGTTTGGTGGCCTAGATAGCTGGCAGGTCATGGTTGAAAGCGCATCACAATCCATGGGGCTGTGAACACGGCTCACTTACGTTGAAGAAATAGTCTGCATATATCGTGACCCGAGTATGCCTAGGTAAATACCTATGTAAATACCACCTGATTTAATTGATTAATTGGGGATGCATATGGATTATACATGGGCATACAGGACATCTCAAACAGGACAACTCAGGTAGGACACCTCAGATAGGACATATTGTACAGGACATAAGGATATCTTGTACAGGACACCTCAGGTATCCTCCAGGACCCCAGACAGTATACTTCAGACATATCTTAGGACATCTTAGAACATAATTAGTATCACATAACAGGACATCATAGACAATAGGCATCAGACAGGACATCTCAGACAGGACCTCAGACAGTATCTCAGGACATCTGAGAACATAATTATTATGACATAGCATTTCAGACAGGACATCATAGATAACAGGCATCAGACAGGACATCTATAATTTTCTATATTTCTGAAGTCACATATTGATCAACATGGATGTTTGTGATTGATGTTACTATGAAACATATATGCCCAAGGTAATACCCTCAGGACATTGATTAGTTTTCGTATATTCCCAAAAATATTGAAGAAGATTAACCAATATTATCATGATTATTAGAAGATCTATTAATTAATTAACATCCTTGGTCTGTCAGCGGGTTGGCAGTAGCATAGTGGTAGAACATTGGACTTCGGAGCCAAAGGTTCCAGGTTCCAATCCCACCCCAAATGTTTGTGAAAGTTACCTTTCTGACGTGATATTGTAGAGTGGCAATGCAGTTATCATCCTTGGTCTTGTCAGTACCAGTCGGTGCTTGCTTGTTTACTGCATCATTCAGCGCTACGGACATTGCGAGTTTCCTCCTGCCCTAAACCGACAAGTCATGATATTAGTGAAATAATCTAGAAAACTACTCTAAACCCCAATTTAAAAGAAAATATAATATACTACCTCTAACTACCAGCATTATGTATAGATGCGTAGGTGGGACTATTACTGTGACGCATTCCACTGCTGTCCAAGAAACATCTCGCCTCACACCAAGTGTCGTCTAGCGTGACTGAGTGTTGTAATCTAAAACTGCTGTGTTTACCGTCTCTTCAGATATTTTGTTAAGGATATGTTACAGAAATGAATATCAAGTTTACATTTAAATTGAAGACAAAATTCTCGGGAGACTATTGGATGCACAGTTTGTCTTTACAATATTGTGAGGAAAAGGCAAAGTATTTGTTTCAATGTGGATTATGTCAGTGTTCAGCTGAGGTTGAACACTTTCTGGGTTAATGGTAAAGTCTCAGGTGTTGTTTGTCATAGAGTGGAAGAGTAGAGTCTGGGTTATACCCATGCACATGACATGCATGTGGTCTCTGTTGAGATGGCACACTATCAGTGCCATATTTGTCACAAAAAATCTATAAAACTTTTGGGAAAAGATTAGCTATTTTCATTTCTCAAATTAAAACCAACACAGTTCCAATAGCAACTGAAAACTACATAGACTACCAATGCCATCTTTAGTGGCCTTTGATTACCTTATGTAAATTAACTTTAAAAACCCAAACTGGTACACATCTGGTACTGATGAACCGCTACATATTGCCCATCGGCATCGGCCATGTTGCCATCTTTAGTGGCCTTCAACGGTGCACGGTTCCATTTAGGTTTCAATTTTTGAGAGTCCCGGGGACGCATGTTGATATACTTATCAACAATTTTTATTAATAAA
>JAVCKZ010075287.1:0-13276 GCA_034780755.1 Lepetodrilus elevatus
TAAATCAAGCGTAAGTAGTCTCAGATAGAAATTCGTTTGTCCATTATACGGATCAATTAACTGTGGTAGTATGCCTTTAAAACTGAATGGATGGAATATATTAGTAGTCACTATAATATAAACCTTTACAAAATATACTCAATTTCCTTGAATTTCAATTTGTCCAAGCTTAGTAGGAATAACTATATATACAATATAACTACTATAGACTATTATCAAGTTCTTTAAGGCATAATATCACAGATATGTATGGTTGTTTTGGACTAGTTCTTAGCTACAACTGCAAAGAACATTCACCTGATATACATACAAACATGTTTGTACTTCCGAAAACGTTTCCACAGATTTATGATAGACACGGTTCCACTGCAACACCACGAATAGAGCATTTGAATCGAGTGTATTAACCAGCAGTCTTAACCAGCAGTCGTCAACCTGAATGTGGTCGTGTTTCGTTTCGCGTAAATTATATTCATGAGTAAACTAATTTTCTAAGAATTCAAAGTGAAACAACTGGATTTTCTTAGAATTCCTTCATAGATCAGTTGATGCATCAAAGAGAAGATAATTAGAGGAACGATCCATTTATACAATATGATTTTGTTTATAACTATCTAGTGTTGGGGAACAAGTACATCAGTAAATAACAACCATTGGGTGGATAAATCAAGCGTAAGTAGTCTCAGATAGAAATTCGTTTGTCCATTATACGGATCAATTAACTGTGGTAGTATGCCTTAAAACTGAATGTTAAACGTGTGATTGTACACGGAAACAAGGTATATAGGGCCTATTTATATTACTTAGCTTCACTATGCATTAATCTAAAGCAATGAAATATAAAGTGTTACCTATATCTTCAGTAACGCCGAGCAGAATTCACACGATCAAAATGTCTACCTTACGAGTCAATATTCTTCTTGTGTTGTTGTATGTAGCTAGGCAATCCCAAAGTTACATGGTCAGGTGATCTATTGCGTGATCGTTTAAAGCCAACTGATCCGACTGGTCTATTTTTAAATCCACGATTCTTAAATGATCAATACTCCAACTTGCATGGGCGTAGTTAGAATATGTACTCAGAACCATTTTTATAGCCACATACATTTTGTACAATCCCAGTTTGTTGACTTATTTTGTCTGAAAGTATGTACCTTTGAGTACATTCTCACAAAAATAAACGCATAGATTTGTTATTACCGGTGCAATATTTTTTTTTTATTTTTTTTTTGCTTTGGTAGAATGAAATTAGAAAATGGAGTTTTTTGTTTTTCATTCCATGAAGTATTTACCGGGACAATCTACGAAATAGGGGGGGGCCAATGCATTTCATGCGAAACTATAATGAGTATGCAGCTAAAATATATGGTCAGATGCTACCTACTAAAAAGCCACAAACACATTTAGATCTAAATTTGGAAATTAAAAGTCATAGCGCCATACTTGCCGATTTTACTAGCTTTTGCCATATCTGCATAATTTAAATTTGCTGTTATTAACAATCCTAGGTAGCCTATTGTAAATGTGACAGAGATAACGTATCACATACTGCAAGCATCACACTTTCACACTTAAAGTCGGATATAATTCTGTGAACAGACGGCCGAGCATGGACATTAATGGTTGTCCGCTTGCCCCGGGCAAGTAATTTTGGGTGTCAGACAAACTTTAAACATATCTTATTGACCAACATGTCATGATAATGGATAAAAGCGGGACTCTTACGGGATCCGCTCTCTAATATAATACAAAGAAAATAATTAAGTTATATGTACAGGTAGATCGTCTCAAGTATACTTGTACATAATCAAGTGACATATTATAGGTCAAAAGAAATATTCTAAATTATAAAACATTATAAAGGCTGTGTCTGAATGACCGCCCTTAGGTTTCGAATATTTAGACATTTTTCTATCCTGTGTTAAGACGACTCATTCACACTCACTGAATGGCCCCCTTACGTTTCCAATACGTCTACTATTTAGACATGTTTCTATCATTGTATTAAAACGACTCACGCACATTGAGTGGTACAAATCCGGCGTATATGAATAACGTCCATACGCCACACATTGTCATTATTTGTAATAGCAGATAAGCTATTAAAATGGTTCTTTCTTGTGTGTCTTTACAAAATCGTGAATAGCTTCCCCAATCAGCAACATAGGCCGTGAGAGAATTATGAGTGAATGTCACAGTCCTGGCCGCGAGATTACAAATACGATTGAGCAAGATTTCATATGGGGGTTTGTGAACAAAACATTTAGTTGTGCTTGCGTGCGTACTAAAGGTAATCATATCTCCAGCACTATCCAGATACTATTTCTACCAGTTCTAAGGTTCGGGTTATATCTTAGAGTTACGCCATAGTGTGGGTCTGCCCAAAAGTGTAAGCTATTATGGGCCGTTATTTATGCCCATATTAATGTAAACTATATATAACCTAGAGAAATGCATGTACTTTCTCACTCATCAATGTTGATCATGGATATGTAGAATAAAATAGCCGCATTTTCAAAGCTATATTTTGTTCTTTTGAAACATTATAGTTATACGATACACTGGTCTGAATCACAGGGGCGTGGGAAGCGGATAATGAAGAACTCAGTTAAAAACCACTCAATATTAAATTTATATTCAAAATAATATTTTTCTATATTTTTTTCACAATAAATGTATTGTCAAATATACGAAAATGATGGCTGTTTGAAAACGTGTGAAATCAGTACTATTTTTACTTCGACACATTCGCTCGTTTCCGTAAATATCTCCGATATGTTTCCGTGACTTGTACATGAATACACTGGTCTGAATAACAAATAATCTACCAACCCTCTGCCTACAGTTTATTCTACCCTTTCATTTGATCCTTGGGTAGATCCAATGCTGTCATGTTTATAATGATAAAGGTTTCCATAGGCGCAGCTACCTAACTGCAAAGTATCTGAATACGGTACTGACTGATTTGTATTAACGGTATACTATCACATATGGTTGACTTATACTGAAGGTAAAAATTAATGTTTGGCAACACTGAATATGCCATCATATTTTATTATTTAAATTCACTTTAAATAATACTATTTTGAGGATGAAGGCATATTACTTTTATCAATTTGCCGATGGAATTCTTGAACAAAAAAGATTTGTTAATGCGTCAGTGATGTCAAGAAATGTTTCGGAGCTGAAGTGGTGGTGGTGGTGGGAATAGTGTAATTAATGGTTAAATTGTTGAACGGTTGAATGGACTGTCACCTATCACACGGCGATACAAGACATAGTTGGAGGTACAAAAGCAATGGTATGCTAAGAACATTCACTTTGCATTTTTAACTCCAATACTGTCCAAAACGACAACTTAATCTGTGATATTGTGCCTTTAATCCATGTTGACCACTTTTGGTTTTGACTGTTTTTGACTGTTTTTTGTTTTGACGCAGTGCTGATTGCGTACTTTGTCTCTAAATGTTCTTTGTTTTGGTATTGAATAACAGCAAAGATTTGAAAAATGTATACGTGTAATGCATACAAATATTATAAGATACAAAAACATATATATCATATACAAATATCGGTAGTATACGAACTACATATACACAAACATAATTAAATAAGAATGCATATATTTTACTCAAACATGTACTATAAATATTCGATTATTTCTGACATAAACAAAGATTGAAATATTGAAAGTTTATTGGGACAAGCAAATTTCAGATGGGATAAGTAAAATATATCAGCACTTGTCATACGGGACAAGCGGTCTTCAAAAGGAGGCCAATAGTCTGGTGGTAGAACTGCTAATCTTAACATTTGTGGGGGAAAAAGTAATGGTTTGGGGTTTTCTGAATCAGTACACCCCATAGTGCCACAGAAAAAAATCCCCATGCGTGAGACATGGGCAAACCCCTTTTCAGCACTTTGAAATTTGATCTCACAATGGCTATTATAAACCTATTGAAATAGGGGGTAGGGATAACAAATTCAAGTTTAAATTAACTTCTATCTGGTCAATGAAAATGAAAATTGGCACGCAGTTGGAAAAGTGATTAACTTTTCCATCTATTGATCGACAAAGTTAGTTTGATGACGTCATCATCCTGAGATCCAAGATGGCGCCCATATTGGCTGAGAAAATTAAGATGTTAGTCCATGGGCACGGATGAGCCCTTATACAGCACACCCAGAACATCCATGAGTGGTATCACTTTATTCAGAGGATAGCTTTCATTGACAGTGTTCATGTTGTAACCGTTCAGAAGTTCATGTATCGAAGCAACACCACCGACCGTCGATTAACTTGAAATACATGTCCTAGTCATTGATATGTTTGAGTTCCTATGATGCCAGAACAGAACTTATATTTTCTTAAAGGCATAATATCACAGTTGATAGGGGAAGGGGCTGTATATTGGGCATGTTGGTTTGTAATGGTCAGTGTGGCTAAGCAGACCGTTAAATGCATTGTTTATTGATTGTACATGCCACATGAGATTAAAAAGAAGAAGATGCAACAAACAAAACTTGCCTTAAAATATTAATATTTACTGGAACTGCAAAAAAAATATATGAAAGTGGCCCAATTAATAAAGTGTTCCTAATTTGGGCCATTCATGGGCTTAAAGTGTGCATATAGAAACAATGAAATTAATTAACCGTTATAGAAATTGTGACATAGATCCATTTATGTTATTTTCTTTAGTTTATTATGTCCTTAATTATCTTTAGTTTAAAAAATAATAATAATACCGTTAAGAAAATTTAATTTACAAACCAAAATGATACACCAGGAGACGACGTAGCCATAAATATTCAAGATATGTACTTTTTATGACAAAAACAGAAACATAGCAGAAAAGGTGGGTGTCATAGCCATAGGCACATTTAGTATGCCCAATATTGGAACATTGCCGTTCCCAATTTAGGAGCACATATCACCTTTGCAAAGTAGACTTGTATATAAAAGTAGGTTAGACTGATGTATTATTTATGTTGTTGAACTTGTACTGACAAATAACTAACTCAGCGATCATACAACAATCATTAAAATGTGTTTCATATCATATTAGTTATTCGATACTTAAAGTGATACATGATAAAAATATTCACTATAGGGTAAAGTAATTTTTATAGATTTTACTCGATTAAGTAATTTCTTCCGTTGGTTTATGTTCTGGTTGTCACCATGACATCAGACTGATCATTCCAGTGTAACGAAGTAAATATATACCTTGTAAAAAGGCCTAAATGAGGGGTGGCCCAATAAAGGACCATGCCCAATATACAGCCCCTTCCCCTACGTCACGCTACTTAGTTACATTTAATTTCAATTATTTTGTATTACTCATCGTTTGATTTTACGGAGACTAATAATATGAAATTGTTGTATTTTTCTAAACGCCCATATAATTATGACTAATGGCCGAAATAATGTATATAGGATACGTTTGCTCGTTTATGAAATATACATGAAGCGACGAAACTTTTTTTTTTTAAATGTCCAGTAAAAATATGTATATGCGTATATATATATAGCCGAAATAAAGTATAATCTGATCGGTTATGAAATAAATACGAAGCGACGAAATTGATTTATTTTAGATTTATTCAAACATGTAGCCATTGACAAAAAGGTCACGTGTTCATTTACAAATCATGTGGTTGTAAAAAGTATTTTTCACCCAAAATAATGAGAATTTAAAAATGTTGAAGTAATAATACTAATACTACCGGTACTACTACTAATAAAATAATTAAAATAATTAAAATAATAATAAAATAATAATAACATAATAATAAAATAATAATAATAATAATAATAATAATAATAATAACAACATAATAATGGAATGTTTTAAGTAGTCTATCCATGTACTCACGAATGTTTAAAATGACTGTGGCCATGTCAACTCTCCAATCAAACTGAGCACATCGATGTAGTGTATATATGTACTTCCTTTTCAATATACAAAATGTCCATGGCAACATGTATAGCCTACTTATAGTTTACATTATCAGAGGTGTTAAAAACTATCAGATTATATTCAAAATGACGCTTGTTATGATCGCCACACAAGGGTTCTGTGATACAATAGTATTTTATTAAAAAGATATAATAAATATTATATATGTTTACAAATAAATAAATAATAATAATAATAATATTTAAGGAGACTGTTATAAGTCTAGGTATATACCTCGCCTAGCAAGCTAATACTAGTATTATGACATCTTATTAATTTGAATGAATGACAACAAATTGAACTCACAATTGCGTTCACAATGTCTTAATACATGTATAAAGGTATACCGACAGATACCTAGCTAACACTGAACTCATTTAGGCCATTCATAACAAACTACAACTACAAGTCAGATTTCATATCAGGAGTTCGTATTAGGTGTTCGTACAGTATTAAAGTTAGTAACAACAATTAAAGAAGCAAATATTTTTTTCTGAAATTACGTTTAAAAAAAGGCAAGGCCTATTCTCATGAGGAATTGTATTAAGGAGCGTATTTGATTCAACATTCGACCTACCCTAGGGTGACGGTCGCGTGATGAAATTAGCCAATGAGGTTACTCGTATCATCAAGAGTGTTTGGTCATCACCCTAGGGTTGATCGAATGTTTGAAACGAATACGATCTCAGAAATCAATCCATAGAACAAACAAAAAAAGGCATTTTCAAGGAAATATGTCCAATGAACTATGCAGTCTCAAAGTATAGTTTGTAATTATATGTTTATCTGATTTTTTTAAGTCATTCAATCACAGATTGTTGACTTTATTTCATGATCAAACGTATTTTACTTGAAAGAATGTGTGCGGTTGATTGGTCGAGACAAGTATATTGGACAACAAGCTTAATTTCCGGCACGTCCCTCTAGTTTTCAATGTTTTCATATTTTATTTATATGTTTTGGGTTTTTTTCTCACGTAAATCAGATGATAAAAATGAAATTTTCAAAATTATAAAATGTCATTATGTTCTCAGCAATGAAAATAATACATGAATATAGGACTTCATTCCAAATTCATCTGGTACAGTTGTTAATGAAAATTTATGTTATAAATCGAGGCTATTATATATATAAAACGCACATTGCTAAAAAACAACAAATTGCAGATTCATAGGAAGAAATATTTATAAAAAAAACCATCTGCCCGAGTTAATATACTAAGTATTTATGTTTATCTCGACTCTCCTTTGAATTAAATTGATTTGATATTTGGAATTTTCAAATATTCGAACTAATATAATAATACACAAATATTTATGTAATGCTGACGTTTTAGTTCGTTAACACATTTCACGTCGTATTGTTTTTTCGCATGTATGCGGCAAACTGTGTCTGGTGTTTTAAATTGCAGTCGCCCAGTAGCCTACATTTGCAAATTAATTTGTATGTATGCCTATATTAGGATAGGAGTTTTCAGTCTCAACTCTCTGGGGAGTATACAACTCAAACTGCTGTGTCAGGCTTTAGCAGGTTTACTGATAATTTACACTTCCATCTCTTTCTACCGGGCACCCATTCGCTGCTCGCTGAACAGACGCATTTTCGAACAATTGTTTCCATTGATTTTCCTTTCTTTTCGCAAAGGTTACAACTTACTATGAATGCGTAGAGTGGCCGATCTATTGGGAGGTAATGCAATATAAAATGCTAGTGATAGATCTATTGAAAACACCCACGAAATAAGCATAATTTGTATTATATGTTTTTACAATCAGACGGACTTGGCGTGATGACGTATGACAGCACCACACCCATCGGTCCACAACCCAGTCACCGATGCCTAGAACGAAAAATATATTTTCTAGAATTAAGCCGTGATATAAGTGAAATAATCTTGAAAGCGACCTTGAATTTTAAAAAGAAAATAATGAAAATAGGCAAATTTAAAATCTCGTTTCTGAGAATCGTATGGTATCTATATAATTATTATAACAACACCATGCTTGTGGTCCAGCGATATAAATACTATAGTGGTAGACGTTCTTAACGTGTATACTCAACGAAATAAATTAAGAACACGCAGATAACTTACTTGTGAATAAGCTTTTTATCAGATTTTTGGAAATTCATTATAGGAAGCTGGTGTCATGCTTCTCCCACTGAGTCCCATGCACTTGACGAGTACCTGGAGCATGTAGACGTTTGGAACTTCTTCGTTGTTAAAATAATAAAAAGATAAAATATATGTGTCCAACACTGCTACTGGTCCTTAAGTAATTGTGTTGAGTATATATAGGCCTACCCACTGGTCCAGCATACTACGATGGTCAGAACGTACCCTAATGGTCAGAACGTACCCTAATGGTCCTGTGTTTAGACAGTTTTATCAGGGAGGTGACCAACATAGCTAAACTGAAATTGTGTAGACCTGGAAACAGTTACTTAATCAGTAAGCATTCAGATTGTAACTCTACGTTTAAACATGTAAACCCATCGCAGTTTGTAGATAGCTGTCTCTATCAAACAGTAAATGTGCCCCGCATTAACATTATTAAGATAAATCGAGCAAACGAGTAAATACAGTTCCACAAAGGGTGTCAAGTGTATACGAGTTTACGTTAGACACCCAACATTCAGCATGCAACTGTTCACATGAGAAAAGAAAAACCTACCCGACATTGTCATTCGTTTACCTGAGAACAGTTTATCAATAAGATGGTATATACTTTGATTACACTAGTTTTACTGTCTGAACAAATGCGAATATTTACTATTAGTTTTTAGTTTAAACATATTTTATTCAAGACGAAATGGATAGGTTACAAGTTATTACAACTTAAATAAAATGTTTTACTATTATAATGTATGCAACACATAACAACTAGTTTTGGTATATTTATAGTAACGATGTTATTTAACGTGTCCATCAAACTTTTTATTCCTATAGTAGGCCTACTTATTCCTTAGGCCGAAATTTCTGCTTTAATAAGAAAAATTATGACATTCTTGCTATATATATAGGCCTACTGTAAATACGACTGACTATATAACACGTACAGTTTTGCAAAAGTTCGTGGTTGGAGTCAATGTACAACATTGTGAAAATATTTGTCAATCAATAAAGTAATCCCCCCTCCCTCCCCCCTCTCTCTCTCCCTGTCTGCACCTTTATTAGTACATAGTATACTAATATACTTGGATACACCTGTATACTTGAAGATCATATTATATGCCGCCTTAATTCCTCTAATGGGCTCCGCCTTTCCCGTAGTCCAGTGTTAGCCCGGGCTAAGGATACGACCTCCCACGGGCGTAGATAAGCATGGATAAGGGTCACATATATATAAGTTGGTGACAGGGGAGTGTACCTTTCAGTCTCGGGTCGCATGCAGGTCGCTAAAACCATGAACATCTTACTACTTCTACTAGGATTAACGGCAGTGTCCGCTGGACTGCTCAAGAGAGGTAGGCATAACTCTTCTTTTTTTCTCTCTTCATTTTATTATTTTTAATTGGGGTTTACATCCGTTTTCAAGATTGTTTCACATATCACGGCTTGCCAGTTTACGGCAGGAGGAACCTCGCAACATAGCGCTGAATATTGCAGTGAGCACCGGCTGATACTGATAGAGCAAGGATGCTTTATAACTGCATTGCCGGAGCGTCATCCAGATGGCGTAACTTTGGCGAACATTGATCAATGACCGCCTCTAGCTCTGACAGGATTTGAACCGGGGCCTTTGGCTCCGATGTCCACACGCTCTACCATTGCGCTACCATCTGCCTCTCGCTAACTTATTAAAGCGACACATTATACATGTATGTAACAGAGGCCTATGTGACAATGTGTTCTTTTGAACATGTAGCCTATCAATTGGTTGTCACTGAATATATATGCAGTCAGATATAATCTTAATGAAATAGTATTCTGTAAGTGATCAGTGATCAAGACAATGTTTTGGCAACGTTATTAATAACATTCACGAGTTCTTTTTGTGTCGGTGTCCTGAATAATTCATAATGCTAGTACATAATTTAACATACATGTATTTCCTTTCTATTTTTTATTTTTTTTTATACAGAAAAGCGGCAGCTGCCTTGTCAAGGTAAGTTAAATATATACTGTACATAATTTATAATTGATTGATTGACGTGTCGTCCTGTTGATTATTGCAAGTTCCTGCAAAAACATCAAAATAATCTGTCATCACTACCTCTCATTTCGGGAGGGGGAGAGAGAGAGAGAGAGAGAGAGAGAGAGAGAGAGAGAGAGAGAGAGAGAGAGAGAGAGAGAGAGAGAGAGAGAGAGACGCACACACACACACACACACACACACAGAGAAAGAGAGGATGTGAGAGAAAGAGAGCGAGAGAAAGAAGCACATCTAACAACTATTATTTTTTATGCTTTGAGACAATGTTCACGTTCTAGAGGACGTGGTATGCATGTGAATAACAACCAGATATGACTTCCTTCCAGACCCCTTCAAGAATGTCCCGAATCCCTGCACCAGAAACCCCACGGACCAGGTGTACTTCCCCCACCCCACAGACAGAACCAAGTTCCTTCAGTGTGACATGTTCAAGCAGATGTTCATCATCCAGTGTCCTCTCGGCAACGTGTACAACAGCATCACCATGCTGTGCACCCGTCTCGTGCAGGTCGGTCATCGTCGTATGGCGGCCATATTGGCAATGGCGGCCATATTAAAAAATGGCCAACATATAAAAATAATAATTTTACTTCGTTCACAGATACATGTTTTACGGTGATCCATTCTTAAACACAGAATTATCGCGTGTATCAGAATTTAAACATGTCACAGAATGTCACAGAATGTGGTCACTGTGTTCATTTTTATTATTTTGCTAAAATTGTTAGCCTTGCATCGTGTACATCAACTTCTGGCGATTGTCGATGTGGAATGTATGTATATGATATTATCAAACATTTACTTATATACATTGTCGAGTTAATTTGAATGCATGAAATGCATTTTTTGAACGCTTGTGTGATAGTATTGATGTCGAAGGTTTTGTACAAGATTCTGCAAATTATACTTGGAGGAATGCACTCATATTTTGATGAACTGTCTCTAGACATACTATCTGAATATTAAAATAGTTTCTCATGTTGTATCAGAATGCAAACCTATCACCTGTCCACGTATAAGTTTGCACTCCACAAAGTTCATCTCATGCTATCTAATCAAGCCTCCGACAATAAAGTGAACTTGTAAAAATAATTGATAAAATCCTCATTTTTTTCCAGACCACGCTTCCGCCCGTTATTCCAACAAGACATCCACTTAACGGAAATCCGTGTACTGCGCAGAACATGGCAGTCGGCAATATCTACTTTGCAGTGAAGGGCGACCCTTTTCACTTCATCGAGTGCGACTTACAGAGGAATCCCATACGCCTGGCCTGTCCTAACAATTACAGGTAACATAAAACACAGCATTTAAAGTTGTCCTGCACATAGTATACCGTGACGGGACAATAGATATTTCAGTAACTGCATTAGTTATTGTAAATTTAGGTTGGAGGCAATTACAAATAATGTTTTACCTTTAAAAAAGAAATCCTTCAAAATCAATCCAAAAGAAAAAGAAAAAAATTATCATTTTCAAATTAATATGCCTTTAAAACAAACGTCTTTTGACAACATAAGTCACCATTGATAATTAGGACCACATAATGCTCTCTTCTAGCAATAGTATCTAGTGTTTGTGGTGGTATGTCACTATGGTTAGTGGTCCCTAGTACAGTGGTTAGGTACACTATATAGTACTATGCTAAGAGTTATAACATTGCAGAATTATCCAGTTTTCTTTTTATTGTTGCCAAGTATCGAAATAGAAAGGAGTTTATTCCTGCAGTACTTAGTTGCAGAACTGTAGCTATAAAATGCCCCGTTTACTATTTTGCTATCTAAATATAGGGTGCCAGAATATATAGCAAAATAGTAAACGGGGCATTTTCATGATTTATAGCTACAGTTCTGCAGCTATGCAGTACTAAGACCACCATAGACATGGCAATAGAAAATTGTGATTTCAGAGAAAAAACGAGGCTGGGTTATGGGGTCTCCAAGCCCCAACTTGCCCAAGTCACTTACGGGGAAATTAAAATATACCAGTATGACAAATAAATAAGCAGATTTCTCCAGAAAATTGCAATGTCTGAATAAAGTAAAAAAATAAGTCCATATTAAACATAAATAATGATTTTAATCATGTGTTACTTAATACCTGATTAAAGTAAAATATTGGATAGTCCATAAATATTAAGAATTAACATAAAAATAAGAGAGAGTGATTTGCTGGTTTGTGGATGGGTGACTGAGAACCTGATCATGTATTACATTAGGTAGGTGGCTTAGTTCGAAAATGCCTCTATTCACCCAGCAGATAATGGGTACCCGGAAGGATGACCTAGACATGTGAATGATAACCTTGTAGCGCCTTGACTGGCAGCTTATGTTGTATACTCCCCAGGGAGTTGAGAAGGAATTAAGATTACATAGATCTGTTGACTGGGGTAATAATGTAGCGCCATGAGCATGCCTTCGAGCTTGGATTTGGCGCAATATAAATGTTCACATTATTATTATTATTATTGTGGGAATTTTATCCATATGCAACGACATATAAAATGTAGTTTAACGTAGCTGCGGGATTCCAACAGTGTATCATGGTAATATTTTCATAAAAATTTACATCAATATTTGTTAATTTTTTCTTTGCAGGTGGAATCAGGCAGTGGTATCCTGTCTATACTTGCCAAACATTGTTAACCCTACCAATCCAGGGATGGTCTTACCAACTACCAAGAAACCCACAACAGGAATCGTTAACCCTTGCACCTCTAAAGCCCTGTCCACTGGGAAGCTGTTTTACGTACACCCAGACCCCCACAAGTTCATACAGTGCGACCCCTGGGGGGATTTCTTTATCAACACCTGCCCCCCAGGGTTAATCTGGGACAATCAACAAGAAACATGCTTTTCCCCTTTCCAGAGCAACAACATATTCTGAGAACACCTTGAACTGTGTGTGGATCGTTCACTACATAATCTTTTGTTTTTCCCACCTCGATATTTAAAATGAAATGGATAACTGTTATGACATATTCATCATACATGTAACATTGTCATCAACAAATAAATAAATCTATTGTCAATCCGACAATCTGATTGGTTCACGTGACCCCAAAACATTGCATTCATACTTCGATGAACGAAATTTTCTTAGGCCAGGTGCTTGATTGACAGTTTACCGGTCGCGGCTAATGTCAATATCAAATATTAT
>JAVCKZ010075298.1:0-13276 GCA_034780755.1 Lepetodrilus elevatus
GCAATGTATTAGCTATCGGCAAAGAAAGTGCTATGGTCCCTTAGCGGCTAAGAGAGCTTCGAGAAACGATACCCAGTACTACTCTGTATGTTTTAGGGGTATCCGTATTACGAAACGGCTTAAAGATAACTTTTACTCCAACATTAGTCATGGACGAAACTATTGATAACGTCGAGGATAGGCTACCCTAGAGCTATGCTACTCTGTTTCGTACAGTTGCCCCTGAATAGTAAGTATTGATAGGTAACGCAGGTTCTTAAAAATATATGTTTTCATGTCGTTCAACAATCAACTATTGAATGTAGTGTTGAAGTTCTATTATACAAATGCAGGTATACGTATAATTAATTTGAAGTGGCAAGTGTACTTTGAAGTTTCAAATGGGTAAGTGTATGTCTCTAGCTAACGCAATTTTGTTTAAGAATTCAGGTTATCATCCGGGTCTTTGAGAGTGGAAAACAATTCGGTGGACATCCGGGTCATACTCACTTCTCTGAGAGGTCAGAGGTCAGAATGTACACTTAGGAATGTCCTCCCATGTCCCTGTTTGACTAGTTTGTTTTTTCTTCTGCTGTGAGAGAAATGAAAGGGAGGGACTGTAACTCTCCAAGTGTCCTTATTAAGGTCACGCGAGACTTGACGCGAGACTTCATGGCGGACATTCCTTACCCTTAAACGATGACGCAAATGTTTGGTTTATGATGGTCGTAATTCCTAATGTGAAGACGTTTAAATTGTTGGAAGGACGAGTTAGGAATACTTATGAGGTCGCAGACAACTGTAAATGGCATGTAACTACTGACAGACTTCAACTAATTGTAGTCATGTTGACTGTAGTCGCCAGATAGCCTCGGGCGGTCACATCCTATGCTTCTTACCGTGTATGTATAAAAAAGAAAACGATGAAAAACAAACCACTTGTAATTCAGGGTGGTCGCAAACTGGCTTTCCGTGAATATATCAAATATGCGAATTTTGCCGGAAGTCTTTTTGAGCACATTGTCAAGACAATCTTCAATTGATATACGTATATGTTTGACGAAATAAAAGAAACAGAACTATTAGTTATTAGACAGACAGACAGACAGACAGAGAGAGAGAGACAGTCAGATAGGCAGACAGACAGCCATATAGGCAGACAGACAGACAGATAGACAGGTATACAGCAGTACTGTGCAGGAAAATGCTCAATATCAGCAACGACGTAAATGACCATAGCTTTACCTTGACTGAACATAAAGACCCCACACAGACACAATAGAGACTTACGTTGACATATGCGAGTACCAGAGACAATTAGAAGCTAGGACCCAATAGTCTAGAGACACGAACGTCCATTCGAGGTGAAGGTGTGTTAATTGGGTCCATCAATACCCGTGGACAAATAAATGGGGTAACTTCGTGCAGGGGACAAAGGGGACGTTTAGGGGAATGGTGGCGTTGAGTTATCTGTCGAATTACTAACAGTCCGTCAGATCCCTATTTCAATGAATCCTTCACTGTATAAATGTTAAACTGAGAGCTACATTAATACTGTTCAATGCGTAAGTATTAACATCAAGATTACATGGACGCATGAATACATATTTGCAGTATTTTAAAATTGATATCGTTGGCTTTGTTGTGAAGAAATAGGTTTCTGTACATAGATACTTTGAATACAAGTTGTGTGAAGTAGAAGCTCAATAGTAGGATCGGTTTTACAATATATTAAAAACTTGTAAGAAAGATATTATTCAGAATTCAACATGAGATTGAATACCAGTATATAATGGCAAACTATTAACACTCATTTACAATGACAATTTTCGCACCAATATTATTGGACTCGTATCCTGCTCTAAAGTCAATTACAAATTTCCTTGGGCATCTTGAACAATTAGTATTGCACCATTCAAGTTTGGAGATTTCAGATGGATAGTTAACAGAATTTAGTGGGTGCCAGTGCTGCCTCGTAAACTGTTAGTGCAGCAAGTTTGAATGTTACTGAAATAGTCATGTGTCTAAATATCTAACAACTATTAAATAGTGATGGTGAAAGGATACCACCCTGTAGTCAGGTAGTACTCCAATAGATGCATACGCATGCATGTGTTGATCTAGCACGGTTAACGGTGAAGAAATGTGGCCTTAATTATGAAAGCTTCTACGCATTGTACACCGTCTCTTGTATTGTTACTATGTTTTATTTATTTTATGTCCCATATTTAATGTAAGACGTAAGTAAAATATATGTCTGTCCTAATGTGTATGGTTTTCGTAGCTGTGCACCAGTATATATGGTTCATTAATGTGCATATATAGTATGTGCATTTTTATTGTGGGTACGAATTTGGTCAAGTAGTCAAGCATTTAACATACAACGACGGTACTAAAGATTACGGTCATCCTATCTTTAAAATGAGTCGAAGTTTAAATTACAACTAGAATTTGATCTTTTTGAACCGAGCACGATGTTATTCCAGAAATTTGAAGTTACTCATAAAATACTGTGTGAATCGTGACGTAAACATTGCAGGAATCTGCTCCAATCTAAGAAACGCCAAGGAGTGGTCATTTCGAGGTGGTATAGGTATCACCGACATAGTAAATATACTAGACAATTAACCAGTCAGGGTATCCTTTCACAAAGCTCTCGTATCCGCAAAGAGACCGTAGTGCTCTATTTGCAGTGTATTCATTAGCTATCGGCAAAGAGAGCGTTATGATTTTTTTAGTGGATAAATATAAGAGTTTCGTAAAAGTATACCCTGGATACATGTGGATACTGATAAGTGTACGTTCATTAACTGCTACAGATTGAAGTTCTGTCAGCATACTAGTATACTGGGTTACAAATCTTGCGGTTGATGTCTACGTGACGCGCGAGCCACCATTTGTCCTACTAGTATTTACATTACATCCTATTGTCGCATATTTCGTGAGCCGATGTCAACGTGCTAAATACCTTACATATTTTCAGATCACAAAAATCTCAATCCTGCCCTCAGATAATCAGGTTTTAACACGTGTCCGCATAAACAGATACGTTCAGCGTCTGTAGCGGCTAATTTCACAGCTATATAATCGTGTATTATGGACACTTTGTAAATACGGCTCTGTGCCGCGAGGATTATTCCCTCTGTTCAAATACCAGTAAGAGAGGGAAATACTTATATTGACGTAGAGCGACACTTCAGCAAATTTTGATTTCAAAAGAGAGAAGATTACAGTCGGGGGGTTACTTTTCTCTTTCTTTCGTACAGGTTTTGTTGTTGGACACTGCTTTCGTATTTAGAATATCTTCCGTACGTTTTCCAAGTATGTCAATATGTACGTGTGTTGTGCAGGGTTGCAGGGTTACAGATCATACGTATGCAGTTGATTGTACGCGTGTTGGCATGTGAGCCCAAATGCTTCAATTGACGTGTACTTGTAGGGGTATGAAAGAACGGGCAATTGTAGGTAAGGAGAGAAAAGGATGACATTTACGAAGAATATTTCATTTTCATTCTCAAAAATTCACATTGTGCGAAATGAACAAAATGACGAAAACGGATACATCGGCGTAGTTCCGCTTAAGCATATTTGATGATACACCAGTGTCTATAGAATTGTTGGTTAAAGGGGGAAAGCAATGTTACAGATCATGTATATATATGCAGTTGCATGTAAGCCTAAATATCTTGTATAGCCATGTCTTGTAGGTGTATGTACGAACGCGAAAAAGCAGGAGAGAAAAATACGAAATTTACGAAGAACATAATTCATATTCATTCTCAAAAATTCACATTATTATGCGATATGGGAAAAAATGACAAAACGGATTCAATTTGACGACATTAATCGGCGTAGTTCCGGTTAAACATACACCAGTGTCTATAGAAATATTGGTTTAAAGGGGGAAAGCTATGGGGGATTATCTATACCATCAGAGCACGGAGAGTTATACATACTGTAGGGGGGGGAGGGGGGGGGGTCAGAGGCTTGAACAGTGAGTGGTACAACAGAATACCTGTTCTACAAGCAAATCAGGTTCTTTAGTTGGTATAGCTGTCTGGGGTTTTCAGATTTCTCTGGTTGGTAAGTAAGTGTGTATACGGTTCTCTGATTACACAGATAGGTGGAACATTAAAGAAAGAGACTGCTATCGCGGGGGGATTGTTATCGCAATGTGTCGCCAATCTATAGGTATTCTTCATAATTGGGTTCTCACTCTATCTGTGTTGAATATGATCGCCGTATCCACGGTCGTACTGTGTGTATCATGTCAGTATGTGAAGGAATCAATGTGTTACGATAATACTCATTGGTCACGGCGGATGCGGAGGATACATTAGTGACTGCTAAGTTTATATCTGTAGACAGAAATATGTTTTACTTCAACAAGGCATGGTGGTACGCGAGTATAATACATAGCAAGATACATGCATAGGATCAAGATGGTTTGTGACGTTTACTTTCAGGGGTGTGTAATACGAGTATACACACTAGATAAGAAGCATGATAACATGCATACAACTTGACATGCATCACTCTTCACATATTTCTCTACGGCAGAGAAGATGTCGTATATAAATACACGAACTACATCTTCATCACCCCATGTCTCGGTGATTACATCTGCATATAGCTCATGTTTATAAACATCTCGCATTTATAAGATGAAAGACCGACATGCATATCTATAGACAAACACGTTCTACTACTACGTTCTGTTCAACAACACGTCAATGAAGTGAATGTTTCAAACACAGATTCTTGTGGTTTCATGCACTGCGATTTAAAAGTCTACATGAGTTTGTACACACACGCTAATGAGGATGTATAGACTATCTTGCACCAATCTGGTAAATAGAATACGATGAACCTCATTTACCACACCAGGCCTACATGATAATTCATGTTTGTTGACAACGTGAACATGTACATGGAAGTTTATTATGTCCGCAAAAAGACAGAATTATGACACGGTGACACCAGAGTCCAAATCATTTATGATTTAACACTCTATCATGTCTATAGTAAAATATGGTTTTTTTTGTCCATGATAATTCCTGCTAGTTGTCAATGCTGATAACGTGAACATTGAGATGAAAGTAGGCCTACATTACGTCCTAAAAGCAAATCCCCAGAAGTACGGCACTCTCTGATCAAAAGCAATGACAATCTAGATGAGCAACACATTAAGTAACCCAATAATTTGCAACATACAACAAACACAAATGAAGTAGTCTAAAAAGAAATGAAAAATACAAACCTGTTTTGTTTTCCGGGCGTCACACTTGACCAGTTAAGACTGCAAGGTATCCACGTGTAGATAACACAGGAGAGATGGTGCTACCTGAGCGGCCCTTTCACCTGGCGCGTTCCGTCCTTCTGTATACACCTGTGCCGGGCTGCTCTTTCATCTCACCGCCTCGCTTTACTACGCTCCGCTAAGCGCCAATCGTGTCACGATTTTACCTTAGTTTATATTCACAGAGCGTTACAGGAAGGGAAAGTAGGAAGAGAAAGTACGTCTTCATCATTGGTGTGCTGGGTCTACGACACTGTATTTATTACTTCAATAATAGAAGTGTACAGATTTATTATGGCATAGTATTTTAAGGCCTTGGTATCCCAGTATATTCTGTACTACTGCAAAACATGTCAATGGTTCTACATGGTACCATAATACCATTGGTGCTACATTAAATTTCCACCCATTAAACTTCGAAAACTTCCCAGGAAATTTACAATAAGGAATAATTCCCCCATGCTTATTGTATCTAGGAGTATACTGATTTTACTTCGCTGAAAGTAGGATGCAAAATGCGTATACATTGGAAGCTTGTATTCTTATAATAATAGGACTGGAATCATGTGTGTCATCAATGCTATGAAATTGCAAGTTGAATATTTTGCAATGCATTTGGGAAAAGGGTATAGGCCTCTATCTTTCTTCTCTTGAGAAGCCAAGAATACAAGACATATAGCTGTTTCATAGCTCTGTTTTGTGCCCTATTAATATTTTTCCGTTTCATGTTTGACGACATCTATGTTGCCAAAAAGAAATGTAAACATATAGGTATAGTATAGATATATAGGTATAGGTATCCCATTTATATAGCGCTGTATAGGGCATTACACAGAGTTCTATACCCGCAGCTATCTTAGACATTGCTTGTCATTTTTGTCCCATTTTGGATGTAGTATATGAACCAGAACTCAAACAAGTAGTCTCTCTGTTTGTACAGTTTGTTTGTTTGTCTGCGAAATCAAGGATGCAGCTTTAAAACGCCATGTAAATCCCATTCATTCATATAATGTCCACTACTTGATGGAATGTGCTGTTAATATTAATATAGTTCTGTGTGACAGCGATACTCGCACGCCAATGTGGCGTGACGGATGGATGTCACGGTGAGTTACTTGGTAGTTAACGTCGCATGAAGAACTACGGCAGCCAAGCGTGGATATAGATATATATCAGATGATATAACCAGCTGACCGTATTATCTACATGAACAGGTTCTTACACGAGTATTACTATAATGTGGGCGTGACCAGGTCAATGTTATGTCAATCATGTAACATCGCCGCCAGCGCCAGCCTCGTTTTGACGTTAATTCCCTATGGAATGGGTCCAACTCCCTATGGAATGGGTCCTATCAATCTGCCTATGGAATGGGTCCTATACTATGTCCATCTGAATCCATCACTGTCGATCTGTTGATAATGACATCCTAGATGACAGCTGACCCAACTAACAGCCAATCAAATCTGACATTCCATTGTAATAAAAACATTTTTGACCATAATATGATTTACGACAAGGTTAATTAAATACGTAATTTTATGCATAATTGACACATTAGCATATCTCACACCATGATTGTTTCAGTATATGCCTCCTTCAAGAACATCTTGCGATTGCGCAAATAATCATTGTTCCGTATTACCAATGTCATACTATTTGAACTTTATCAACATTACTGTTTTCTGTATGCCCACGGGAAGGTAATTGAAAACATATAACACTTTGACACGGGCATATTTATCTGCCACAAACTTGAGAATTTTCTACATCGAGATATTTAACTGTCTCTCACTACTAGCCACATTTCCAGTGAGGAAAAAAGTAGATTTACTTATGGGTGTGAGGTTCGGTCTACTATGTAACATAGTCCCGCTACTCTCGCTTTCCGCCCGTGGGTCAACCTAGTTCATCTTCTGACTGGTTTTCTCTTTGTGGCACGCACAGCCAAGGTGTGGTAAGGTCATATAACTCTTTATATGTTCGAATCCCATCATATTGTTTTGTTTCAAGCACATTCTAACACTTATTTTCAATGGTTGAACTTGAAGTACTTAATTGACATCGGAATAGTCGTCAATAGTAAGAAACATCGTGATGAGAACATCCTCTTCTGTTTTCTGTCGGGAAATACTTATAGGTTTTACAGGTGTGTGCTGAAGTAACCATTTGATCTAGTCGTGACGTGTTCCTTACTTAGTTAGTGGACAGGTAAACAGTATATTTCTGTATTCGCTGTGATGTGTTGTCAGTGTCACGTCTTGAGAAGGATATTTACAGTTCACAGGTTAATATGTATACCACAGTGATCGCCAAAGAAACCGTAAGACATCCCACTTTACAATGACAACAAAATAATGACAATGGAAACATATGCGTTTGTATTGTGTGCTAAAGAGACGAATAACACGTGCATGTCGATTGCATTGGTCTTGAGAGAAGAAAACCACGCTCACTGTATTAGTATGTATTGGAATGTATGCTGTCACACGAGAAGGTTCTATGACTTATAGAGAGATAACAATACTGCCATCGTATGCAATAATGTGTAGTGTATACTGTGGTGCGGTCGTATACATTTAGACATTGCACACGGAAACGTGCGGCATGCGGCTAAATAGAACACGTCAAGATGGCATCATTATTTAATGTCAAATTATTGTACATAATTAAATAATTCAAAGTTGAGATTAAAAATAATACTATTACGTATTATCCTTAACATTATGAAATATCCGCTTTCACCCGCGATAGCTTTGATAAATAAATAAGCATTGATACCATGCACCCTCTTTTGGTTTCTTTATATTTTGCCGACAGATAATATCGACATAAATTAATGTACTATTCGCGTAATAGACAGACATATAATGTATTAAATAGGTAAGTATTTCTGGCGTTATTCAGGTCTTATTTGACAATATTTATTAAGTACACCACGGTGACGGTCGCTTCAGAATGTAACCAGGGAAAAAAACACTTATATAGTTCTTCTGCACGACTAAACACAAGTATACCGTGTAGGCCTATTTGAAAATCACAAATAGTTTTAAAATTTAATGTCGATGTTTAAATGGATATAACCGAAGGAAAATACTTCACATGCGACTTTTAAAACCTTTTAGCATCCCTATAAATAATGGTATTTACAAAGGCACACACGGCAGTCGGGACATTAGGATCAGACGCGCGAGGGGTATACATGTAAATACATTGAAAATATGGCCTGTAGTCGCCCAGTGAAGTATGTTTAATAGGAATCCCTGAATCCCGCTGTGACAGACGGTGTTGAACTATTGGGGATCAAACGTTCTGTTCAATACTTAACTCCGGAAAAACACTATAGTCTAAAATAAACAAAATACCTTATATATGTATAGAATGATTGCTGTGTTATGCACTTGCATTAAAGAAGCAGTTATAGGAAGAAATTAAATTACAACATTTTCGAAAATAGTTATGTTTGCTTTATATGAAATGCAGCCACTTGGCGGATCCAGGGGGTGGGGGTGGGGTCAGTTCAGGGGAGTTAGACTTATTAAAAGTCAGACGAATGATTGCTTTACCTATCAAATGTGCCCTTTTACCATTTATAAAGTGACAATTTTACAATTGACATTTATAACGGGCCCCCTTTCGTGTGACTATTAAACTCGGAAGAGAGATTGCTTAGATATTAAAAGCGCTCTTTTCCCATTTAAAAAGTGCAGTTTCTGGTGAATTATTTAAGATACGAGATTTCTTTGCCTATCAAGAGTGCCCGTTTTCCATTTACAAAGTGACCATTTCCTGGTGAATTAGTAGACTCGTCTGAAAGGTTGCTTTATCTAACGTGTGCCATTTTACCATTCATTAAACTCGAATGATAGATTGTTTATGTATTAAAAGAGCTCCTTTCCCATTTACAAGGTGTCCCTTCTCTGGTGAATTAATAGACTCGTACGAGGTGAGGTTGCTTTACCTATTAAGTGTGCCATTTTACCATTGGGTGCCATTTTGCCATTGGCATTTACAAAGTTCCCCGTTTCTCGTGTATTATTAAACTCAGATGAGCGATTGGTGTACATATATACACAATTGCAATATAATACGGCCGTCACTTTGATACGAAAGTGTACTCATGATAGCGCTATACGTCTACATTAGCTCGTTACGTTCCCTTTCCCAAGCAATGATGCAAAATAGCCCAAACACGAAAAATAATGTATCAACGCCCATGTAGTGCCCACCTAGTACATCTAATATTTAAAATTAAGCCATCATCTCAAACCTAAGTAACAATTATCTCTCTATATATAGACAGGAAACGGCATTCATGAGAAAGTACACTAAATCCATGCTCATAGCCCTATACGTTATTACTTCGATCAATGTATCAATAAGTTCACTTTCCTTATCAACTCCCTGAGGAGTATGCCATATAGTTATGCATACTAAATGCTGTAGTTGTTTGCACCGCATCAGCCATGGCTCGGGGCAGTATCGTAATCCTCACACTATATAAGATCGTAAAAAGATCACATAGCCTACATACTGTGGAAGTGCTCACTGATGGATACAGGGATTTCTGGCATAGCTTACCTTCAAGAGTGATAGTAGTATTTTGGCAATAACAACAACAAAACACCGTAAACAATAACAAAGTTATGTAACCCGCGGTCTTGCTAATGTGTTGACAGTTTACAAACCATTCAGTTTCAATTTCTAAAGAATGTTTTTACGTCGTATTATATTTCCTTTTAAAGCGACCCCGAGCAATATTATTAATGACATTTCTTTTCTGTACCGTTTGAACGGATCTATTCTATACGCATTTCTGTGTTGATCAAGACAGAAATAACAATAAGTCAATCTTGGCAATGTTCTGGCAAATCAGAACATAGTTTGGTTTCATTATCTTCTACGTGGATGCACCGTTTTCAGTCAGAGCATAGTCTCCGGAGTTTTAATTAAATCAGGCGAACTCGTCCGATACAAACTTCAAGTCTGTGAGCGCGGAGGGTGAATTAACGCCAAATACCGCACAAGATTAGCGGGGATTACTCCGCCGTCGCGACCAGGGATTGTCCGGTTGGTCAGACAACACGACGCCACGCTGACCACGATGAAGTAAACATTTGACCACTGACCGGTGTTTGTTTTTTACCAGCGAATCCAAATACCAGTTTCGCCTGGCATGCGTTGGAGTAAAGTTTAAGGGTTAGGTCCTATTTCAAAAGGTTCAAAATATTCCCATTCGGAGTTCAAGTCTTAGTATAGTGTTCTCATCATGTTGGGTGTAAATATCTGTACTAGATTATTTTAGTTTATTTTAATTCTGGGTTTAGAGACGCTTTCAAGATTCTTTCAGTTATTAATACGATAGTTTATACATTATAACATAGGGCGCATAATTGTTAATCCAAATATATAACGTATTTTATTTCAAAATATTATTTTATAAACCTTTCAAATTAGAAATGTATTATGTTATTATGCTAAATGTGTTGTTTCGTAATAATTACGCTAAGACCGTATGTAAATTATATACTTATTACATTATCTTACTGTGGACGTATATTATCCTTTTATTCTCTACCATCTGTAATTTTATTGTAGGCCATCACGACTATACACTCTTAGCATAATTATTATTAAAATTAGTTACTATATTATAATTATAATCACGATTATAACTTACATTCCTGTTTATATTGGTATTAATATCACCTCATAATTCTATTCTATGACATGTTCCGGTTATCCAAATGACAGAAATGTTAATGTTGCAACCTTTATTATGACATTGCAATAATAACGGACATTTAGGGTGATCTCCATTAATCTTGTGGGTGTCTTCTAATGGCTGGGTTTCCGGTGTCGGGTGTAGCCAACACTTTACTATTGTTTATTGCCTCAGTTACCGCGCTTATTTTATTTTATTTGTAATAGAAACATAATTATTTTATTCAAGATTAGAAGCCTAAAAAGATAGATGACAAACTATCACAGCTTAATGAAAACCGCCCATGCAGAGGAAGTAATAGTATTTTAATTTTAATTATTAAAAACATGATTTATTGTAGTTCCATGAAAGGTAGGGCAGAGGTACGGTACAGTTGTATATTTTATTATTTAACAAAGCGATTTGCTGACGTATAATTACGATATTTATTATTTCCCTCTTTAATGTATTTCTCATTCGCTCTATACACATACATTTAAATTCTCTCTCCAAATGAATCAATACTTGTTTTTCTCTCCACGTATTAAAAATCGAGCGATTAAAAATATATTGAAAACCAGTGGTATATGGGCATGCGGAAAATGTAGCTTGTTGCCCAATATACTTGTGTAGACAAATCAAATGTTGGCCATCATATGTCAGGTAAAATACGTTTGACCATGAATATGTTGAGAAAAAAATCAAGAACAAAAACGTAATTGTATGCCGCCTTTAAACATCTATAATGATCACTATTCCTATAATGATCACTATTCCTATAATGATCACTATTCCATTTGTTGTCTATACAACTATCAGAACATCTACAAGTGACGATTTACGCTTTGCATGAACAGATACTTAGACATACTGTAATAATTTCGTACTCTATATATACGTACTATATAATAATAGTACCACCCCAGTACAGCTAGCTGTTACCTGTAGTGTTGGAATAGATCACTGCAGTGTATATATACTTATGCATAGAAGTAAATAACTGTATGTCTACAGTATGCATTAGCTTTCTTAATATAATACTTGTGTTTGGTAATATGTCTTGTCGGGGCGTTGTCATATTAACGCTCGGCTAAATGCATTCATAAATTCCTTCACGTGAATACACCCGTCAGATATAATTTGCCTCCGTCAGTAAATCACCCATAGTGTAGACAGTATATATATTAGCGGTGCCAGTGATGCGCGTTAATTGAAGGAACTATAGTGCACGATGGCGGAGATAGCTATCCTTCCTTTTCCCTCCCCTCTTGTAGAAAGTGGCAGTCGGTAAACTTGCATTCTTTATTTTGAACGGTTTCATTTCACACAGAGGTAGTTTTTTAAGGTGCATATACCGTAAGCTGCTTATACCTGAAAAACTGCATGTATTATACATGCTATCAAATAACGTCTATATAGGGTATAGATTCCGTCGCGTATACGCATCGCTAGGCTATAGTCTGAAGGCTTCAGGCATAGTGCGAAGTGCATACCATGTGTCAAAAAGACAGCTTTATGCAATTAAAAATAATAATTATGCTCTTTCAGAAAATTGGCTCTAAGTCCACAGTGTGGGTCTACGTTAAATTGCTCATAGCTCACTGATGAACGCGGGCGGCCCGATTTATATCTTAATGCACTTTTATCATCAACATCGTCGTCAGTTCTGACCAAATAACACCTCACGATACCTGGAGTCATGGATTCATAAATAAAGCCATGCTAAATATAACTACTACTATAGTAACTACCTCCTTGAAGTAATATCTTCAAAACTACATTAAACTTTGTACTCACGCTAACTTTATCATAGAAATGAAACTATGATCAAAAACCAGATATTTACCCCTGAAACTATGTCGGATCTTCCATTTGTATATATCCCCACTGGCCAGTGATCGACGCGAACGTAGTGTAGTTTATTGTGTCCTCGACCTTGTGTGGTTTGTGCAATAGAGGATCTAAACTTTGATGTATGTTAATCATAGCTGATCTATTCCTCACTCAGCAGGGAGCGACTCCTTTCCGCTCTTATATATACTCAACCAAAAAAGTATTGCAGTTCCCAGTAAATGGTCTTCAAACTTTATATTTTTTGTCTAAAACCAGTCAAATTATGAAAATTAAGTAAAATAGATGTATTTTAATAGCCTGGAAGTAAATCTACGTTCATGAACAGATGTTTATTGACGGATACTTCATGGTTAAACAGGGTATAACAATGTGATTTTGTCAAAAATGTCAATATCTTGTATGCCGACCATATTGGCGAATAACGGCTGTACAACGACGTC
>JAVCKZ010075309.1:0-13276 GCA_034780755.1 Lepetodrilus elevatus
ACTGACATCACAATGGTAGAACAATCAAATAAACTACCAATTGGGTCAAACGATATCTACTGCTGTAGATATCGCTTACTATTTGAAAGCGATATCTACTGCAAAAACACAGTATTGGGTGATAAATATATATATATATACTCTGCAACTTAAAAAACATATCATGTAACGCAATGATCAGTTTAACAGTTTTATTTGAGCGAGAAGACGTTGTACACAGAAATCGTGGTGATACAAAAATATCGAAGGTCCCTAGGACAGCTATAAATTCAATCCTCGTATTGTTTATATACTCGGAAACTGTCGCTATTGATCTATAGCTGCTGAGAACAAGTAGGTGATGTTACGCTACAAACGTTGTTGCAGTGAGTGATGGGGTACATCAAGAACAAACACGACAACTGTAACACTGGCGTTATCTATGGTTAACACGAGATGTCATACAAATTGCGCAAATAGCAGGATGTTGCAGCACGGACACCCAACACGAGCGTATCAAATAGCTACAGGCCCCTATGGCAATATCATTTTATGGTAATAGTAGGCCAAATTCCATTAATATAATGCCGTAACATTTGATTAATTATTCAGTGCTGTGATACTGGTATTCCGAACCAAAACCATATATCATACGAATACAACATCTTACACAGCGCTTTATCGATAAACCTACCACAATTCTCACGCATACAATACAATACGACCTTTTATAAACACACCTCTGTCATGTCTGTCGAATAGCCTACTTTAGATTTATGCTACTTGCACTAGATACTAGTACTCGTAATTTCGCATTATGTGCCACTCTTGAAATTCTACTAAGCTCTGAATTGCCCATGCTAATTTCGTTTCAAATTTGTATTTTATATTGCTACAGTTTTACAATTGTAAAAGCACCGTGTATGTCAATTTCGAAGTTTTAAAATATGTACTGTATATATAGATAGCTCTGCACAACGTCTACATGGAAGGCATACTCTACAACGACGTCGATATAGCTAATGTGACGTTGAGATCTAGATACTCGCAGATATTACGTCCGCATCGTTCGATTATGAATGAGATATTACGTCCGCATCTTTAGATTATGAATGAGTAGTTCTCGATTGATTAGGTGCCATTTATTACAATGATTAGGCCTAATTATTATTACTGTATACTAATTAATGTTATGATTGATTACTACTACTAGTTTTATTATTATTGCTATTATTATTAGTAGTAATAGTATCATCATCATCATCATGATCATCATAACACAATTTCGATTAAAAATAATGTACTTGAATGTTTTGATAAATGATCACGGATGTTATTACTTACTCATCAACTATTGAATGCACATAATGCTATTTTAAAACGTAAATCCATGAATACAACTAGCTGTCGACAGTTGAAATAAAAAGTCCTTTAAATGGCTGTCATTAAAGTGAACTGTCAGGTTTTGTTCACAACTTACTGTATATGCATTCGTAAATAAATACTTTCATTTCTCGATGGTCCATAAAATACATGTACAGCCCAGCTCCTTTGTAGTATGGACATACATGTATTTTCAATAATGCCAAATCCCAAACATTCGCAGTGGCTACACTAGTGTTCGATTGTGCCTGTAATAAAATGAGTATTTAAAATAACACCATTCACAGTGAAATCATTTAATCCATTATTTCTTTAGTATAATCGTATTTAGCTTCATTATGTCTACATGCATCGTGCAGGTATAGGATATTGTGGATATAATGCGAAATAGCATACTAGTATACGATGTATAGTATAAATAACAGAAGTTGCTCTTCTTTGTCGTACTCACATAAATCAATTCCAACGACAGCTTTAAACGTACCTCGTCAACTCTTACTTTACCCCCAGCATTATAATGACTATCTCCCTATCTGTCAACCATTTTAGTAGGACGTTTAATTCACTTGCCATGTCCGGTTTGATGCGTGTAGTGTTCACAGTGAACACTATTATTATTATTATTATTATTATTATTATTATTATTATTAATAATACTACTACTACTAATAATACTATTAAAGTGTGCATAATGGAGATTGGCGTCATCTACTTTCCTAAACATTTCTCCACGTAACATAGAAAGCCAATTCCATTTCAGCATCAAACTTCAAATTCCAACCAGTGTTAAAAATAACAGAATTTAATATAAAAAACTCCTAAGTCTACATGCATCAGATGACATTGCATAAATAATCTAAAAGAGAAATCTACAACATTAAAATAAAGTGAAATATTTCTATATTGTGATTTTGCTATATATGGCCTGGAATTAGAGTGGAAATCATCGTTTGTAACGAAGGGGTACCATTCAGTAGAGCGGTATAGTATTGTTTGGGAGAGTATCCATGACTGGAAATGGATGGTAGATATCTTAAAATATTAACTGTACATTGGGATGTGCCTCAGACTCAGTGTTACCTAGTACACGTATCTTATATCTACATTTACAGCTTCTTCGAGTGACGAGTAAAACGGGTAAAACCTGTAAAAGAGATCTCAATGTTCGTTTTACATGAATATGCGCAATTTACGTGGACAAATTGTACGAGGTTTGAAAACATAACAGTGATGTATTTACATGCACAGAGAATCTCAGATTAAAATACCTGAGTATAACGAATAGTTTAATATGTACATATGCTATGGTATTTACAAATACAGAATGTATAATGAAACAGAGAAATGTCGTAAGGATGTTGGCTGGTATAGCGGCTATTAGCGGATACCGTGTGTGCGTGTGTGTGTATGTGTGCGCTCGTGTGTGTGTGTGTGTGTGTGTGTGTGTACATAATAAATAATCCGTGGTACACCTTATAAGACGTCAATGCGTGACCCATCCCGTTTCATACCGCCTACAATACTCCCCTCTGTACGCCTTACAGGATGTCGCATGTCACATGCAATGAACTGGTTGTAAAGAATTAACCAGGTGAACCTGTACACGTTTGAACCAACGCAGCCATCATCCTCAGCACAAAGCTACACAAACCGTCCACACAAAATGAATCTCTGTTAAATCTTGTCAAAGACGTTTCGTGGAAATTCTTTCGATTTCCCCCCCCCCGGAAGTAGAGTCTAACAATTAAAAAAGATAATAGTAAAAAATGATTTAAAAAAAAATCGAATACGATTTCTCACAAGACGTCTTTGATAAAGGCTAAACCTTAACGTGCACACTGTCAATAGACCACTGTAAAGGCGCGGTCACACCAGGAACGATAAAGATAACGATAAAAAAGAAAAACGTTCCGGATGTAGTGGTCACACAAAAGCCGATATTGAGATAGAACAACATATCGTTGCCGTATGACCCGTACATTATTTTACCATTCAGTATAGCGATTACAAATAAATCTCGTTATCGTCCTTGATGTGATCGTGCCTTTACTCTCAACCTACATTCTGTATAAAACAACAGTAACGACGTGCATCAGACCCCGGATTACATTAACCTTCCTCATGCTGGGTTAAATCACAATACCTTCTCAAAGTAACATCTATGGATAACTCTAGTATCAAGAAGGTTAACCATAACCGAAACTCATTCTTTTTAAAGAGACATTCCCTTAATTTGTGATGGTGTGCAACTGACTACATAAACATTTTAATTCACCGATTAAATATCATGTTTCATGTTAAAACATTGCTATGGTCTCCAACTCTTGAAACTACAAAGTTGTGAGCTATAGACAGAGACTATAGACAGAGACTATAGACAAGAGACTATAGACAGAGACTATAGACAGAGACTATAGATGCTGCTGATGTTCTCTGGTCAGGGAAGGTGAGAGTTTCACAGGAATGCACCAGAAATGTTGTCATCTGTTTTGAGCTGTATCTAAACAGGAAGATCGGCGGTAATGGCAGCATTAGGGTTTGGTATCAACATCTTTTGGGAGGAAAATGGAACTTCTAAAGTCCTATGTATTGGCACGCAAAGGAATAAAATGACTAGCACTGGGATTACGGTTCAAAAGAAAGAAGAAAAAAATACATTGGCAAAGGAAATGTTTCAATGAATCTTGATGAATATTAGTATATCAATCGTATCCACGGTACGTACCCTCCGCGTTTTCAAGCCCACACTACATGTTTAATAATATAGCTGGAGTACATATATATATCATAATTATTATATCTTCTACATGCATCAAAGAAGCAACAGCCAGAAAATTAGCAGCGTTAGGTTAGGGTTACACATCCATTTTTAGACGCAAATTTTGTGCAAGTTTGATAATCTTGTGTTATAGAAAATAACTATACCGGCTTACTTCCAATTACCGTAAATGATTCAATTAGTGCATAATTTAACTGAAGGTTGCATACTCCCCATGACGTTGGGAAGGTTAAATGATTACACATCGATACGATATTGACAGGATAATACTATATGGGCGCCACGGAGCAGTATATAGTACGTTGGAAGTTGGGCGCCATTGTGTGCATTACATATATTATATTATAACCATTATTTACAAACATAAATTCATTGTTGGAATTCCTGTTTCAGCATTTTGCATGGCAATGTGTTAAGCAACATTCACAGTTGACCGATATACCAAGGGTTGCTAATGATTCCACTAAGAGTATCAGTATTGCACAGCTCTCGTGGAGATATATCACACAGTCCGACCAGTGACGTTACCATTCTGGACGTACAGAAGCAATGGTCGATAGCCTTAATCTAGAATTGATCTGATGGTAACCTTAGGCCGTGATGTCTGCTTAGCCATTCTGTCAGAGTATGTCCCTGGATAGACGATTTCCCGAACTGAGGAATTCCCAAGACAGCTAAATAATGGAGCTTAGCACCAAACGGAAATAGCCCGGTAACACTGGAAAGAAGAATATTTAGTCTAGGTCACACAATGTTACAACTCTTTATGGCGTGAAAGCTTCCGTTCTTACTCGGGAACCAATGTCATCGGATATTAATTCGTTTCCGTTTGGAATCTTTTGAATGAACGTAAATCATGTGCAAAAGAGCACAACTATTATGGTTAGGACATATATACTATTCACCATAAATCTAATAATTTTGTTACGGAATTTATAAGTATCAAACAGCAATGTACATTGATGACGATATTTAGAGTGAATAATTGAGCTGTATGTCGATACAGATGAGCTGATCATGGGGCTTATTCTCGAAACGTTCTTCCGAACTTCTTAGCCTAAGAACATTTCAGAGCCATACTATAAGAATAGCTAATATTGTCGTACGATCGTAAGAACGTTTCGAGAATAGACCCCCAGATATGTCTTGTCTGTATTATGTCCTTAACATCAACAACACATACATCCACATATATCACAACAACAGTATTGATTAAGTTAACCATTGCAAATAGATCGTTGAAAGGGAGATGATCCCTAATAAAAATGGACCACATTGTATGATGACGTATTCAGGTTGAGTATACCAATCAAATATTGTGGAGAATGAAACAGAACAGAAATCTTTGATATGGGTTTGGACGTGACCTGCACGCATCTCGACCACTGAGACTCGACCAGACATGTACTGGAATGACACGATCCTTCGACGTATTATGACTGTATATAATAAGTATACAGACTTGAAGTGCATAGCCCAACCTTCAACACAGCGGGATTAACCCTATTGCGGGATTAACCCTATCCCTGCTGGATTAGGCACAGGTACAGCTCTTTAGGGCATATCCGGTTGTCTCCAGCATGGAGAGGGTTCAGCTACACGTCCAATGGCAGAGTCATGTAGCATTCTCCAGAAACAAAATCCTGTTTGCACTGTGCTAGGCTTGTACAACTCTTGAGATCATATTTCCATCCATGATAATATGCAAAAACATGGTCCTTCTTATGTTCGTGATTTTGAAGTTTCTATATTTTTTTTTGGTGATTAAATACTGAAGATGACGATAAATGGATTTCCGATTCACAAAGTACGTAATAACTCGTATCACGGACGTCATGTTCGACTAGGAAATCTATAAGAAGGGGGGATAATCACGTCTTGCGTATTGACTCTTTTGTAATGAAGGTAGTCTCTGCGTATCTGTTTCCGGTAAAGAAACACCACGACCAGCGATGCTATAAGCATGATGAACAGTACACCCATTAAGAGCACGTAGAGTTTCAGTATAAACATATCCATATAGCTTTCCTTTGGCCGTGCTGAAAGAATAAAACATAGGTTATGCGCATGCATATCACTATACACATACAAGTACATTATAAGATGGATACAAACTTGAAGACAAGACGAGACACGACTAATTTCAGAATTACAGCCCTCGTGACTGGAGCCAATGTTATATCAATATTTTTAGTCCATGATTAACCAAGGTGGACAACTCGGTGTACTTAAATAAATAACAAAAATAAATAACAAACATTTCGCTTGTCAAATTCAAACTGGACGTTTGGGATTATATCGTCTTAACACAATCATGGAAGCATTTGGTATGTAGCCGATATAAAGATATATCTGATATGCGCTGTTATGAAACGTTTGGAACTTATTCATAGAACCACTTTGCTTACAAACATGTACATATTGTCATATAGCCATATTTGAATGCAATAATGTACCATGCATATAATTGCTACCAATATTTACCTATGCATTCTGGAACTTCTTTGGTCACACCCCACACGCAGCCTATCTGTTCCCGGTCACATGGCTGAAGAACCAGGTTGACCACGTGACCTCCGGTGTCCTCGTCAGTGAGCAAGACATTGGTCTGTATAACCCGCAGGTACTTCCCCGTGAGGACGTTCCTCAGCTTGTAGCCGGACGTGTTGGTGGCCGCCAGTGCTTCTATGGTGAACGTCTGAGTCTGCCGGTTAGGAATGGCATCCGACCTGCAGAGAAGAACCTCGTCGTTTTCCGCCCCGGCTGCCGAGGGATCGTTCATCCCCCGCTGTATTATCTTCAAGAAGGTTCTGTCGAAGCCCACGTAACAGTTGTCCATCCCCCGGATGAAGTATCCCAGACGTCCGTGGGGTGTGGCGTCTTCCAGGGTCCAGGATGATGGCTCTCGTTTTGTTCTCAGTTTTTCGGCGCATTTCAAAGCGCTTCCTCTATGTTCGCTGTCGCTGAGGTCTAAGTGTCCCCTTCGAGTAGATAATGTATTCGACTCGACGATATACAGTATTTCACTCGATAGAGGCTTGACAAAATACACGTGCACAGATGGATGTTTTGCTAATTCAGACAGGAGCATGGGAGTGCACGATTCCAGAGTAGTGCTCTGTTTTTGAAGGTCTCTCTCGAGGGTTACGATCCTCTGCCGACACCGGATGTCCTGCGGCTGACAGGTCATGTCGTAAAGAAGCGCACCGCGCACCTGCAGCTTCATAAGCTGCTTGAGAAACTCTCCGGATTCGTTGACGGCCCTTTTCAGAGAGATAGGATGCTGGTACGCCGATGACATCTCGTGAATCTTCCTCATAACGAAATGACACAGAATACTTTTCTTTCCCGGGGGACTTACTCCGAGAATGTGCCTGTTCATCAGCACCAGCAAACCCGGTAAATCCTGGTATGCCTCGCTGAACAGGATCTTCATTCTTTCCGTAGCAGTTCTCTTCATCTTGTCGATTGGAAGAGTCCCGTTGGAACGTATGTCGTAGATTCTTTGCATAAGGTACATCAGCGCTTTCCATCTGTTCAGATAGTTATCAATTTCGTTGACAGTGTCGAAGGCTGACGTTCCATTGGGTCGGATCTCGTTGAACTGCTGAATGAGGACGGCGGCGTCTAGGTTGAGCTTCTCGAACTCTGTCTCCACCTCTCTGAATCCGGTAGGATTGGGTCGGCGGACGAAGGCCTCCACGGTCCATCTGTTATTGAGGGAAGGGTACTCCTTGCCGTATTCCGTCACAAAGGATTTCCATCCGTCAGAGTCAGCCGCTCGTGTGTGCACGTGCGAGCTGGTGTATCCGATCCATACCCCTGAAACATGCAGAATATAATTGAGTTTGTAAGGACATAATAGTTCTGGAAATATAGTTACCAAACATAGCGGAGGTGAAACGTCTTGGGGGCGTAACCTACTGTCGCGGAAAGGCACATGTAGGGGCGAAATGACTGGAGGTGAAATGAATGGATGCATAAAGTCATACATTCGAATGGATAGTTAGGTTTTACAAGTTTCTACATCCTAAGAACCTTAAATATTGTAATGTGTTGACAACTAGTCAAACTAGTAACTAAATACATGCACATATAGTATAGCAATGGAAACCTTTCAAACTAACCACCAACCACCGCCAATGTAATAACATGCAGTACCATCTGATTGTTTATCCGGATCTCGGTTCTTGTTGACATATAACATATTACCGTTATAGCGGGGTCTCACTGTACATAACATTTCTAGCTACTTCCTTCCAACATATAATATGCACAATTCAATTTCCTGTTTCCTAATTTCTCATTTCCTTAACACACAACACAAGTTTTTCTTTTCATCTTTCTTATCGTACCATTAACATGACATAGACATATAATAGCATAGATTGTTCATATTTATGCTAATACATACTATCACAATAGCCCATATCCTGTCTTGTGACACAAGGGACACGTGTACAATACTACACTGAATACAAAGCAGAATCTGGGACATGAGCTGAGGCAGCATCATCTTCACTGCTGTAATACTTATACCAACTGTGCAATAGAAACTAGAACAATTAACATGCTCATATATAATTGGCCAACGAAATACATCCAACGATGTGCAGCCATCAATATTCTGCCAAAAGGATACCCTCGACGCCGTTGAATGCCCCAGGGGATTAAATGTATAGCCTGTTTTCTGGTAATCGTTACTTTCAAACAGACATCGTTCAATGTAATTTTGTTACGTCCTCTTAAATTGATTGGAATTCAAGGGGCGTGATACCAAACGGTCAACATGATGCTGTTGCGTCTCTGGCTCAGCACCGATAGTTCATTGCCAGACGGAATACAGTCGCTACGTATAGGTTGCTAGCTCCATCTGGGGAACCGTTTCTCAAAGGAATGTAAGTTTAAATGTAAACAACGTAGATTATTGTGAGTATATGGGTCTGTCTTTCTCTTCCCCCTTCTCTCTCTCTCCCTCTCTTTCCCTGTCTCCTCCTCACTCTCTCCCTGTCTCTCCCTGTCTCTCTCTCTCCCTGTCTCTCTCTCTCCCTGTCACTCTCTCCTCTCTCTCCCTCTCTTTCTCTCTCCCTCACTCTCCCCTCTCTCCCCTCTCTCGCTCCCTCTCTCTCTTTCTCTCTCCCTCTCTCTCTCTGTACTCTGCATGTGAGTTTGTGTTTGTGCGTGTTTGTGCGTGTGCATATCAATATCTAGCAAAGCAAGCAGTTAATAAATATTTCATTTGTATTTCTGTCATGTACTCAGAACTCTCGTAATTATCTCGACTTATAAATTTTAAACTGAATTAAAGTACCCCATACCTTTCTGAAACAACTATAGAATGTATTTGGAAAATAAATAAATAAATGAATGTCACGACAAAGACACAATCATATTATCGTAAAATAAATACATTATTCATACTTTTTCTCTCTCCGTTTATCACATCTAGGATCGGTTAGTAGAACGTGCTATGAATATTCATCTCAGCAAGCAGCCGGGTATATTTAGGACAGCACCGTTATATAGACCAACCATCATGTTTAATAACGAAACGGCGAAATATACCACGCATATTAGGTTCGTGTATGGCCATCAATAGCGCTTAATAAGCATAATCAGGAAACACCCCAGAGGTTTACGTAAATTAAGTTTGAGGTAATCGATTCATTTACGTAAGGGACTGTACGTTTTCAGCGTAACAATTGACGTTATCACCCAGACCTGACGATCATGGCTAACGAGGCTTCAATGGTGCCTAGAGAATCAATACTATACAGTATTAGCCAATTCAAAAGTGAGACCGGTAGTTATGTCTACTTGTGCCGCAATATACTCTACGTACGTATGTCGATACTGAAGGTACGCACACGCAATGACGGACGTCGTATGAGAGGCACTACAGCCTTGGGGGAGTTACATGTACCATTAAACCGACATTAAATGTACACATCCATGACTACGATTACGAACATGTTTCGAGACATTTAAGTTACTTCGTGAAAGTCACTTAGAGAACAAGACAACAAGCTTCTTAGAAACGAGCAAAACGGACGTAAGTGACAAAACGTGTTATACTCTAAGAAAGGGAAATGGGTTTATGCAACGTTAACTATAGGGATATGGGGGCTAAGCCATTTAGTAGGCTTAATGTCCTATAAATTTACTTCCTTAGATCTGCGCACTACAGCTTGTCCTGTGAATATCATTAAACAGGGTTTCTCAATTAGGCTCAATATCCTTTACGAAAAAATAACCTCCATACAGTGCTAGTTCTATATTAGAGGCTAATAACTGAATAACATTCCTGTGCATGATTTGAATACGCAAACATTGTGTTAGAACATAATAATGGCTCGGTGCCTAGATTCTAGGTAACGTGGCCCACCATTGATTTGATGCGCGCACGTTTCATCAAATTTAGAAAGGAATCGAGGCAGCGAGGCAACAGAAAAGCAAATAGCTCCTCGAAGACGGATGGCCGCTGGCCTCAAAGAATGCCTTGAATGACAGCATGGTACGTTGAAACATACAAGGTGGCTTGACCTTTTCCGATATTGACCGAAAATAGATTGTTTGTGCCTCGATGCCAGCCGCAATGCCCAGAGAAAGTACAGCGCGAGTCTTCATCATGGATTTCGGAGGAATATCTACTCAACGATCTTAAAAGTTAAAGACTTCGCGACCACATCTGTCTCAATTTTGCTTCGATTTAATGCATGCTTTACAAAACAGCTACGTTCCCTGTACGTTGATGGAGATGGAGCTCGTAGTCTCTTTCGTGTTCTATTAAACCCCTCGCGTGTATCTCACCGCTGGTCTAAACGGTGCCCAGCGCGAGCCCGTGGCAAATCTATTGACCTTGTTGATCGAAGCTGGAAGAATTTGGTGACGTCGGTCTACGCCTCATTTTAAAATACGTACGTGCTAGCCCAGATCTTGGATAATATAAATAAGATATCTGAAGTGTTCAAATTTAGATTTTGGATACAAGTCATGAAATATTAAGGACTTAATGTTGCTATGTATAGGCCTACTTCTGGAGGTAATTCTTCAAATGGGTGATTTTTCATCAACTACCGGATACATAACCGTTGAATAAAATATGCTTTCAATTTACGTATTATTGTTGTTAGTCCTGCTTATGGTCGTGGCAATTGCTGGTTTAATGCATGTAAGTACATATGTAAGATAAACCATACCACCAGAATTAATATGTGAATACACTCTTTACAGTTCTCTGGGTATCGACAATCCGTAAACATTGGCATTCAAAGATCACCTGCAGACGACTATACAAATTACAAAAACAAACAAAATAGAGAATTTCTTGCCAGAAAATACGATAAAAATCAATAACATGTCTTGCTTCATTCTTCAGCGGAGAACTGCTATTATTGGGGCCTTATTAGAGCAAACGTCATCAGATACGTAGGGATGCCGTACAATGTATGTACAAATGACTGCAAGTCTTCCTTCAAGCTAGAACTTTCTAACCCCGGGGCTTCACAAGGCGAGATTGCTTTCCTTGCACACGACGTCCACTGATCTAATACAGACCCCGAGACGGGAAGTTGTCCTACAGCGCCCTACATCGTCTTTTATCGCGTGAGCGTAAGATATATTCTGCCATTACGAATTAATTCGCATTTATTGAATTCTCAAATCCGAGCAGCACAGCTCCGGAATAATTGAACATTTATGTTCCCAGCGGCTTCCTTCCTTAAAAGACTGTATCGTCAGACGATTTTCCCCAAAACATTAAGCAAAGCTACGTCAGCGGTTTCATGCCCGGTTCCCCTTGTGGTGAGGAACACTCGTGAAGAATATCGATCTCGGCACCACGGCAAAGTCGCTGCTAACTTAGAACATGGGGGATTCGCAGCCAGATCCACTTATGGTGGTATTAAATCAACGGTCCAACAGCATGTTTGCGTGTATGTCTTCTCATTGTAATGTGATTATTATGAAAATTTGATTGGCCTCTGTCATTATATGTTGACGCATACCATCCACATCTAACGCGTCTATTGAAAGATGGGGGCAAACCACGCAGTGGCGATACCAACAACATGCCGCAGTATACGATGCGATGACGATAAACAGACAATGAAAGTATTGACAGCTGCTAATACAACGGCCCTGAGATGACTGGTTCGTGTTACAACCGTACTTAGGAACAAATCGCCTTGCTTGTCATTAAATCCCGAAGAGCACGTGCCGTGAGAAGTTCTGTCAAGACAAGTTTTGTCAAGACGTGTTCTGTTAAGACAAATTCTGTTCAACGATGTGCATCATATTTTCTGACGGTTCCGTCAGTTCTAAAACGGGATTCAGCTTGCCGTCGGCACGGGGCATCTGACGTTCATCATGCTGTTGCTCTTCAATATTGCAGGCGTTAGATGGGTCCAAGATCCTTGATGCTTTACGGTCTGAGGTAAACATCAGAACATCCAATCATGTGGCCACACCAAGATGAATGATCGCCTCAAAATACCCATCACGTCCCTTCCAGCTAATGCACAGATCGGGTTGACAGTGCCTCTTAATATCGGATGATAATGATACGGAGACCTCAAAGCCGATAATCATGGTAATGTTACTACCACGAACACAGCTTTTATCCTATCTCGGAGGAACACGACCACGAGTCATGATTCATAGTTTGGATTATTAATGAATGGCACTGGAACGGTATGTCCTTGAGCATCCACTCATTGGCTCCTTTATAGAGCTGTCACACTGATGCTAATAAATAAGTAATGGTATGTATGGCAATATGAAACATACCATTACGCACCTTTAACGTTATGAGATGTGACTGAGTTTGTATCGGGTGCCAAGATTCTGTACATGTATATTTAAGCGTGCAAAATCTCCACACGTGCCAGGTAGGACTCCGTGGTACGTGCGATGATAAAGTGATAAAGCAGTTAGTTTCACTGGAGATACGTCGTTTCTGCGTGTGACTTCGCGTTGGTGCTCATCATATGTAAATACTACATATATATGCAAATATAATGTAAATGACATTCAATGATAACTGACCTACATTTGTTCCTCATACCGACTCCGTGGTGTAAAGCTTTGAGCGCCCGCCCGGAGTGCGGAAGATCGATGGGTCAAACCATGATCGCG
>JAVCKZ010075320.1:0-13274 GCA_034780755.1 Lepetodrilus elevatus
GTGGGTGAGACCGTGGGTGAGACTGTGGGTGAGAACGTGGGTGAGACTGTGGGTGAGACTGTGGGTGAGACCTTGGGTTACACTGTGTGTGAGATTGTGTGTGAGACTGTGGGTGAGACCGTGGGTGTGGGTGATACTGTGGGTGAGACTGTGAGTGTGGGTGATACTGTGGGTGAGACTGTGAGTGTGGGTGATACTGTGGGTGAGACGACACCGGGAAGGACGAACTCCGACCCTCGATTTGACACCCAGGGGAGGTGATAGGAAATCTGATTCTCTCTATATTCAACAAGTCCTTCAGGGACCCGTTCCACAGACGGGTTGTAGCGCTGGGAGAGTCGTAACTGCTATATGTTCATGTGGAGCTATCGTAGCACTATGTTCGTTCTGTAGGTGGAACAGGGAGATAGGTCCCGAAATACTGAAACCTTTTTGAGTACAAACCCATGATCTCAAGATGTTGTTATAAAAATTCCCACATAAAACTTCAGCTTGAGAATGAAATTGTACTCAGAAAGTTTCATAACTCTGGACCATGGCCTGAGATTACAAAACATTTCCGAGTACGATTTCCTATTCATAAACTGTCGTGTTTTTGAGCATAGCACGTGAGTTGAGAACAAAAACGTATACTATAAATCATGAAATTAATGCGTCACTAATTTAATGAGACCTTTAGATTTTAGACGTAAATGCGACACCAATAAAATATGACTGGCCATGTCTCCATTCATGTTTGTGCACCAGTCTTACCTTTAATGCACAGCAATTAAATGCGACAATAAGGCAGTCGCATTTTTTGCATTAATATTGTGCTCGCGTTAATTTCATGATTTACAGTATGTGGTGGGTGGAAGTATTGGCCAGTGGTGGAGGTGGTGCATGTTGGTAAATATGCTGGATGGTGGTTGGTGGTGTTTGCAGGTGATGTTTGCATGTGGTAGATGGTGTTAATTGCAGGTGGTAGTTTGCAGGCAGATGGTGATTGTGGGTGGTGGATGGTGGTAGATGAGGTGGATTGTGTTTGCAGGTGGTAACTTGCAGGCAGGAAGCTGGTGATTGTGGGTGGTAGATGGTGAGTGAGTGAATATGAAGTTTAACGTCGCTGCGGGATGGTAGATGGTGGTAGAGGAGATATATGGCATTTGCAGGTGGTAGGGACTGCAGGTGTACATAGTTTTTACAGGTGTTGGTTATTGTTTGCATGTAATGACAAATGGAGTGTATAGGTGATGGGTGATATTCTCTGAAATCTGAGACATTAGGGTGGACATTTTTCATCAGGAGTTCATACAACCAAAAAGAATGCATTCTTAACATAATACAAGCAAGGAGTGTGCAAGGAAAACACAGATAATGCAATGACTAGCAGGGTTTTTTGATTGATTGAATTAATGCTTTACGTCGCAGTGGGAATATTTCACCCATAGGCGATGATGACTAGCAGGGATGGTGGAAGGTGACAAGAAAGGGGGGTCAGGCCCCGAGATTACGAAACCTTTCTGAGTAGGTTGTTGTGCTCAACTTATGTGCTATGCTAAAAAAACATGACGTTTTATGAACAGAATTCTGAGTTGTGTATGAAATCGTACTCAAAAAGGTTTCATAATCTCGGGGCAAGGTCTTCAAGCTAGGACATAGCGAGTGCAATAAATTTCAAGGATGCATGGTGCATTCAAAATGAAGTGGGATGGTGTCCATGTAAGAGCCAGGCAGTCAGATGGGTGGGTGTACATGGTAGGTCACACACGGGCAAGTGGGTGTAGAACTATGCGGTGTTCATGGTATCGGATGGCTACAACAGTCGGTGAGGACGTTCTCGAGAGCCAGTATTGTGCGGGGTGTACGCCACCCGCGAGATACAGGAGACATGATGTAGGGTCAGGCGCTGACACGGCCACAATGACTCTGACAGCAGATACACCATAGGAAACACTCGCCACGGCTCTAACATGGTATGAGTTTCAGTCCATAAGCATATCCTTGAGAGTAGGGTTTCTCTCAGCCCATTAGTGAGGTAAACTGTCAAAATATCGCATTCCGCTGAGCATGGACGGTTCATCAGAGGTCTACCGTGTTCAATAGGGAATCACGTGTACCTAAATTGGTTTGTTAAATCATGCAGCTGGAATCTTAATGGGGGTCTAAATGACAACAGCAGTCTGAAATAGCTAAACGCCAATACCCGTAGTACTTAGGGGAGGTAACTCTCATTTACATGGATTAACTTGAACAGAAGGCTGCGTACAAGTGATAAAAGAAGCGATTTTTGTCAATCAGAGTATACACGTGACCTAGTTCAGTTTCAATGCTCGTGTAATCTAATACTTCAATTTTCAAAACGCATTTTTCCAGTGGTTTTTCCAGCTCTTTATAAATGTCTGTACAAGGGGTATGTTCAAGGGGGGTAAATAGGTAAAACAATCCCACCCAGGCGTGCGACCACCGTACAGAATATAAACCGTTTCTCCGAATGCCACGTGCTCACTCGGCGACGGGTGACGGGAACCGCGTCGCCTTCGACGGCGCTGCACGGCGCCACGTGCGCTCGCCTCCGACCAACAGGGTGGCGATTCCTGACAGATTAACACCTCGAGGTGTCACACATACAATACCTCTGTCAAATCGACTCTTTGCTTACTGCAGGTTTAGTTCCTCGATACATGCACTCCCAACAAAATGGTTAACTGCCTCGGTTGTAATACATACATAACTAGCCACTCTTGACGACAGTAATCCTACTTGTAGACAACTAGTTGTAGCATTGCGCTCGACATGCGACATCAGAAAGACCCACATGATGACTGCAATTATTTTGATTCTTTTAATTTTGTAATCTTGTATCTTTAGTCGCACGTCATTTAGCGCAGTTTGCGTGCTCTTGTAATTAAACTGGCAAAGACGTCTCAGACAGACCAGAAAAATGCCAACAGTCTGGTAAATTGTTTAACAATTTGTCGTGTATATTGTTGTATGCTGTGTTCATGTCAGCTTATTACCAGTCGACATAATCCTTTAGTTTACATGTCGGCTCACCCGCATATCTTCCAACCCATCTCAACCTCCCCACCCCCAAATGCTAATCACCCAGACGCCCCCTCCTTAGCCAATCTGTCTGACTACTAAATGACTTGCGTATTTTGGGAGACTAACCTGCAGCAATCAAGTGTCATGACATAGTGGTTCTTCGGTACCGGTTCTTCATCATATACTACAGGTTCCAAGGCAAGATCAGAAGTCTGAACCATTGGTTTCCTAGTCTAACGATCTAAATCTCTTACCAATACAGTGCTCCCTCGATATAACGCCCTTCGATGCACCATGGATTCCCATTTAAAAAAAAAAAAATCTTTTTTTTTTGTCCAATTATATTCGTTGATATAATGCGGGTATTATAACGTGGGTGGCATGTCATGGACCCCAACTTCATAGTTATATCGAGGGAGCACTATATTTCTAAAATACAGGGTCCAATGCACTGGGTCCAATCACTGAACATTTGGTTTTCTAGGTAACATTTAAAAAAAAATTAAATGTGGGTTTAGAGGTGCTTTCAAGATTATTTCACTACCAAGACAGTCAAATACCATCACCCTATCCATGGTACAGATACACCACCCAGACATCACCATAACTGCCCCCCACCCCCACCCCCCACACACACAATACCACCCTCATTGCCCCTAGGTTAGCCCCACCACTGTCTGGTATTCTGAACCAAATAGAATTCATAAATCATTCCGAGAACCACGAAATATCATAAAATCATTGTCCAACCAGACAAATGTTTGACAAGAAAGAGCAGGCATTAAATACCAAGGAAATCAAAGAAGACATCTATATTGTCAAAGAATATCGCATGTCTACACCAACAAGACATTTATTTGTTCACAAAGATCAGGGAAGGATCCAAAAATGTACATCTATTTTAAAACATTCATTCATGCATCTTGACTTTCTGGCACACAATCAGCACTTGGAAACACTTATTAAGAATTTAAATAGAAACTTCTGAGAAATTCTAGAAAGTACGGTAATTAACCTTCTCGAACTGATCATATATACTCATCGCACAATATTGGCTTCAAAATAAAAAAGGTTAAATAGAAAGTATGTGGGGCATTTGTGATATGTAGTACATGTTGAAGACTTTGCAATTTCACAATTTAACCATTTGTGATGCAAATCGCAATTTGGTCCAAATTTGAAGAAAATCATGTCCAAATTAGACTGAAATGTGTTTTTGATGTGGATTTATAAATAGGTATATTAACTATGATTCTGCTTACTGAAGGTCTCTTGGTATATAAAGTATGGTATACTGCTTACACATTTCCCAAACTTAATAAGCCTTGGCGCATCTACTTCTTCACCAAGGGCAATAACTCTGACACAACAACCCAACAATACGGAACAATTGTCCTAACCGTAACCAAACATAAATGCTAGATGTGTCTGACTTTCACCATCATAATTGATTGGTATTAACATAATATAAGGTGAGACTTTAATAAATTACCAGTTCATAAACTATTTCTCAGAACGGTTTAACACCACCCTGTCATATTGCCAGATTCTGTGTGTGATGAATCAGCAATGCGCAAATTTCCATTTCTACATCTGAAGCGAATATAAACTCCTTCACCCATTCAGACTCGAGTGGAACCAAAATAGAAACAGTGTCTGTATTGAGGCAACACGCTGTCTCTGCTAATTATAGCCCCTACATCACAACATTAGCATGTACATTTAACATAATTTGTCTATTTAAACACTCATTTAAAAACCATCAAACGACGCAACCCGGACAGAGAGAATATCCTGACATGACTTGCCTGTTCAGACTTTCAGTGTACAGTTATTTCGTACCGTCAGACTTTCAAAGCATAATTTGTTCGAGCTGTCAGTAGATATTGTTTTCTCAGCATTGTACGCTGAGTTGGGCTAAGAATGAACATCGCAATATAGATTAACCCTTCCTCTGCTTGAGGTGACCTGAACTACCCAGACATGATTCACTCAGGAAGGAGATAGTTAACCCTCTCCCTGCTGGATTAGGCACAGACACCGCTCCTTATGGCATCTCCAGTTGTCTCCAGCATTGAGAGGGTTAATACTCCTAGTGCATGAAATGGCAGCTTGGGTTGTATACTCCCCAATGAGTTGAGATGGTAAAATGTGTGCACAATGATCCATTGACTGGCTTAATAATGTAACGGGATCTGGCACAATATAAATATTCACATTATTATTATTATTATTATTAATTCCCCGAATGTAAAATCGGCAACTACATAATATTGGCCAAAATGGCTGATGTTAATGCATTGTCACAGTGGTTCCATAAAACAATGTCACATTTGGAAAAGTCCTCCCTGGGAAAATATGACCCAGTAACATTGGCTTATTCATGTCAATATGAATACTAATTAAAATGTCATAGATTTAGCCAATCAGAGACGTAATGGCTAGGTCATTACTTGGTCGTATCGCCAGTCTAGGAGTGTAAGTGAATATGAAGTTTAACGTTGCTGCGGGAATCTTTCACCCATTTACGATGGCGCTAGTCTAGGCGCGAGTACACCTGGGTCTGTAGATAAAACAACAGTTCCTTGCCCAACACCTCCAACGGACATACTGATGCCACGTGAACCTCCCAATACATTGTCCAACCACACAAGAAAGCTGTTGAATGCTCAGACATTCTTTTCCTGTTTATTTTGAGTTTCATTGTCTCTGAACCCACTTGTGACATGTTAATTCAAAGACTGCCTCACAACCGTTTTTCTAAAACTTGTATCATATTGTACGTATCAAACCAACACGTGTTGTATCATATTGTATGTATCAAACCAACACGTGAAGTATCACGTAGAAACTGCAAGAAACAGGGTTTTTTTGGCCAATGTTTCCATTTGGCAGCCACATTCACGAGCAGAGAGTTCGCACCTGATCCAATCATAGACACTAACACGAACCACGTTCGAAAACTCGCCGAAAAAATGCAAACATTTGCGCAAACATATTTTGCCACCAATAAAGCCCAGATGACAACACATTGTCAACACTTTGACGTAAAAAAAAATATATATAAAAATAAAGGAAGAAAGACCAGGTATAATGTATAGCACAGAAGTAGGAATGAGAGCAACATGGACTATCTCTTACAGTTCTTTGTATAAAGGTCATTTTTCATCAGTTAACAGTACACCCTTTAATGTTGTCTAGCGTTTCACGTGATAGAGCTGTTTTTCTGCACAGATACAATTAGCAGAACCCACCAGATGGCAGAGGCTATGGTAACATGTAGACATATTCCATCTCACAGGATAATACTTTCAAGACAACTGCCTATGAATGTTGCAGGTGGTCAACAGACGTCACGTGGACCATGACACGACATGGGGGAGAATATCAAACATGCATTATGCACTTTTAGAAAAACATATTTCATGATACACATTAACTTTTAAAGTCGTGTTAATTAAACAAGGTTTTCAGAACATCCATTAGAATTAGCAGGTTGTGACTTGCTAGATTTAGGTAGATTATACTCATACACGAAATATAATTGTTTTAATAAATTTGAATTGGTCCCTTAAATGATAGTAATTTTCTCCATAATTATTTTTAAAACCTGATTATACATAGCATGTGTTGTGGTGTCAAAATTAGACCAATGACGTATATCGATGTGGTTATAATTACACCCAGACACTGTATATGTGGTGTACCATAATTATCGACAGGCATGGTAAATATTAAATTCTAAAAATATTATACTCGTCCTGCACATTTCATATTTTCTTGTACGATACCGAGACATGAAACATTCAAAAGCCGATATCTCAGCAATAATTAATAACAAAGTGAAACCATATTGTTTGATCAGACACTTGACACACTAACTATGGCACCCCCACGTGTCTTCATACAAGGAAACGCCCGATTGGCCGAGCCTCCTTGAAGCCAAGTGTCGGCACTGCCGATTGGTCAATTCCCGTGCCATGTGTTCTGCGTCAGGTGACCAGGTGTGAGCAAGATGTGAGCTATGTGGCAGCTTGGCAATCACACATCGCCACCGTATTTTACCGTGTTTACCCAAGTCAAGCATACAGCCTCTTCAACAGGCAATATTCACAAAAATCTTCAAGTTAGAGCATTTTTTTACCATCTTGTACCCACCTGTGCCTAGGATTGTCTGATCGCAAAGGGAGATAACTGGCCAAAAATACATGCTCGGGCCAACCGCAACATCCACGCTGCTGGGAATCTAGCAGAAGCGGAAGGTATTTGGGATGGAAAATAGGAAAGCACCCAGAGTTACAAACAACATTTGCCCCTGTCACAGAAACCTGGTTCTACTGATAACGTCTGTTTACATGATTCACGTTGTAGACGTATACATATGTTAGTGAAGCTCTCAATGCATAACCCTGTCGTAGCATGGTCACACCTTTAAGAGTGTAGAAAATGGCAAGTGATTCCATGTATGATTGTGGTCACAGAATATGGAATATATTCCAATGTGTCTAGTAAATACATCCACCAGCTGGCTTGATTAAATGTCAAGAATTCTGGCACAATCTAAATCTATTATTTGGGAATTTGTACATTCTTGAAAAAATTAATTCACTACATAAACCAGGAATATTGTTATCCAAATAGCCATTAGTGAAACTGAAAACAAACATGTACGCAACAAAAACACTCTTGGTGCCATACTTTTACCGTGACAGGTATTGTATCAACTTGTATATTCAATGCATTGTGACATATAGATACAAGACGCATGTCCAGAGGTTTTATTCTCAACATGGTCTGCTCATCTGTGACATAATGTTGATAATCTGCTAAACTATTAACCCTCTCCCTGCTGAAGGTGACTTAAGTTACCCAATCACATGCAGAAATAGAACGCTTTGATTGTATTCAGCAGGGAGAAGGTTAAATACACAACTATCACTGGTGTTTGAATTGCAGGCAAATCCAATGAAAACACGCAACCCTCCAAATGCACCCCCATCCCAACCCCATACACCCACCCACCTCCCTATCCAGACTCATCTTTCCCCCACCCATAGTCCAACCAAACTCATCACTACACCACCAATCCCCATCACCACCAATCCCCATCACCACCAATACCCATCTCTCAACCCATTATCACACACCAATCTCCATCATCACTCGAGAAATCCTCATAATCTCTCACCCCATCACCACTCAACCAATCACCACAACAGCCTACCAATCATCACCCTACTCACCCATCACTCCCTCATCACCTACCCCAACTTATACCCACTAATCCCCACCTTCTAACCCATCCCAATCCTCACCCTCCACAACCCTATCCCACCCTGCACATGCCCACCCCTCGGTTGCCGTCCCAGGAACAAGGGTTAACAGTGTCACTGACCTTGATGTCTCTCACGGCGGCCTTGTGACCTTGCAGTGCTCGAACACAGGTCATGGTGGCCAGGTCCCACTCCTTCACCATCTGATCTCTGTAAACAGCCAATACCATACTGTAGGGACAAGTATACTCTACAAAATTAATGTATACCCTCCCTAGGAGTTGAGAAGGTGAAATGAGTGCACATTGATTCATTGTCCGGGGCAGTAATGTAGCACTATCAGCATGCTTCTGAAGCATGGATTTGGTGCAATATAAATGTTCACAAATGTTCACATTAACCTTCTCCCTGCTGGATTAGGCACAGACACAGCTCTTTATGGCATCTCTGGTTGCCTCCAGCATGGAGAGGGTTAAGTGCTAGGAGCATTTCTGGATATATAAATTTAGATTATTACAAGGAATTTCCAAAGGTCTACATGATCCAGGTACTCTTCAAGAACTTGCAGATGAATAGAGGAAGAAGAATTCCACCAGATTCCTCAACCCGAGTTAAAAATTTGGTAGAAAGCTTTCCCATAAAATATCTGCCGGTCCTTAAGTTATTTTGTTGAGTATACATGTATAAATCTCTTGTGTTGAAGGCAACTGGAGATGGCCGAAAGATCAATCCTGGAAGAGCTACAGGCACTGCTCTTTAGGGCATCTCTGGTCACCTTCAGGATGGACAGAGTTAAATTTACTGATATATTATTTATTGAATTGGTGCTTTATGTCGAACAAGGAATATTTAACACACTCAAACAGATCTTCATATAAACACTTAAATAGCATGATGTATGCTAGTATTTAACAGGAAAGTAAAAAATATGTTCCGTTCAGAAACGTTCAGTCCAGGAACAGGTGTGCAGTGAGATAGTGATTCTGCGGAACGGAACATTTGTCTTGCGTGTTGATTGGTCAGGAAAGTGAGAGATGACAGAGTATCATATCATTGTAGTTGTCATGGACAGGAAGTAACTCTCCTGATTTGAAATCTTGATAGTTTTTATCTCCATGGAAAGTGAAAATCGCTAAAAATGGAAAATGAGTAATGTCTGTGATTGTGAATGTGGTATTGTTGTGTTGTTTGGGGTTTTGAGGGATGCCTTTAGAATGAATTTACTTTTCAATTATTATGATCATTATTATCTTTTTTTTTGTCGCTGGTTTCTTTAGGTATGATATGCACTAGATGTGAACATACAATTTCATAGAATATGTCATGTAACATTATGTTTATTAACATGAAAAATATTTTCAAACAACATTTCGGCATTAAGGTAGTTTTCTTTTCTTTTTTCTTTAATTGGGGTTTAGAGTCGCCTTCTAGATTTTTCGGCATTAGGTAAAATCAATTTAAAAGAAAAATTCCCTTATTACGGTACACCGATTTTTCTTCACCTTTTCCAATTCCCCGATTTTACCAGACATAATTTTAATTCCTCAGTCGGCAAGAACCAAATTGAAATGTAACACTATGTCTGAATTCAAGCGATGTTCGTGAATCGAGCCAGCAGCCTCCTCCAGCCACGGACTTCCAGCTGCAGCCAGCCGGAGAAGGAGGAGGCTGTGTCGGGTTACTTCCTGTTTGAACAGGAAGTGGTGAGTGGGAGGAGAAGGAAGACATCGCCTCCTACAAAGCATGCCTGGAATATCCCAGCACGGTAACACCTGTCCTCATACGCCTAATTTGGATCTCACCTGCTTATACTGGGAACACAACAATAGACATGCCACCAGGGAAAATAGTTACATTGGAGCGCTCTCCTGTAACGAAACAGCATAACATTACGGTAACATTGACTCCAACCTTAGCTACAGACCATGCCATTGGTAACGCTGGCAATACGGTTTCCGTAGGTTTCCGCAGTTTCGTACCAGAGACCTCAGGAAGATAGGAAAAATTTGGTGGCAAATTTGTACGAATATTGTCCGTTATGTAGTGCAGGCAATCAAAAGTTTGATTAGTTTCTCTGTATGTACATATGGCAAGCTTTGTAAACGAGAATTATCAATTTTAAGTGAAAAAGTAAATAACCACCTGTTTCAACCAAAATGGATACTCATCTATTCCTTTAACCCCCTCCAAGCTAAATTAACCACAGTCACTGTTCTGTAAGACATCGACAATTGCTTAAGCAGGTAATGAGTTAAACAACACCCATACTGTTACAAATCGCAAAATTCCTCAATTCAGTGAGATTTATTCTCATTCCTGCTAACGGGACCAAGTCGGGATTTGAACCAGGTGTATGTGGTCCGTCACACCACCTTCTGTGCCTAACGAGTAAAGCACAATGGCAGAAACAAGCAAAAGCACTTTACGGCGTAAATATCTGCGACATGATTCAAGGTGCATGGTTGATGAGTTATGTGAACGGATAAACCACCGACAAGGATTTGCTTCCGAATGGAAAGTGGGTGATTATAAACTTTCTAACTAATGACAGCGCACCTCTGTCGACCAATTAACCAGAACGCGAGTATAATTGAGTTCCGGCCCGTTCATCATCAGCCAATCAGCACGCAGCTACGATCCAGGTCTTGTCTAGTCTGTCACAGCGGAGCATTAATAGAACTCAGATTCTGATACATTACAGGAATACTTCCCCCCATCTCCCAGACATCGGTCAAAAACACGTGTCTAAAACCGTTCCTCGTACATCATAATTCTCTCCGGGTGAGATCACGGGGGAAGGCTTGGAATGTGTTCCTGACAACGAGATGTACACCAGCAATGCGCAGTCGACCCCTGCTATCATCCAATCCATTATAGAGGTGGTAGGTCTGGATAGATCATCTCAGGTACAGAACACACACTGTCCACATAGAACCATTACAGAGGTGGTAGGTCTGGATAGATCATCTCAGGTACAGAACACACACTGTCCACGTAGAACCTTTACAGAGGAGGTAGGTCTGGATAGATCTCAGGAACAAAATGTTCTCATTCGTAGAAAGCAAAAAGAACTGATGATATTACACTAATATTGTTTGTATTTTGTGGAAATCGGCCTAAACTTAACTTTCACTTTTCAGGATCTTGATTTCCAATTTTAAACTTGGTTTTCTCATTCAACCCAGAACCACTGCACTACTCTACCCCTGGTTAAAGATTTGAATGGAAGAAAAAAATCACTAATCTTAATTAGAATTACTTTAGTATTTATGTTCTTTAATCTATAATATATTGAAAACCACAGATAAAGAAATAATATGTAGAGGTTAGAACAGTTCATCTAACTATTCATAATGTAGTTACATGGCTATTTAATAATGTTTATTATTTTTGTTTTGCATTGGTGTTTAAATCCACTTTAAAGATGATTTCACTCATATCACGGCTTGTCAGTTTATGGCAGGAGGAAACCTTCAGTGCTGATATCAAAGTGCTTACACGGTGGTTTCATAGAGTTCAGCAACATCGTTGAGATCAAAACTATGTATTCATATGGCAGGTTTTACATGAAACTTTCAAATAACCATGATAAATAGGGATGCAAGGACAACATTGTGCAACCCATGATACTTTTAATTCTTTCTATTTTATTTTTTAATTATTGTTTTATCTAAGCAGTTTCTAATTCTTTCTAATTTTTTATTTTTTTTTATTTTTGTCTGAGCACAGTTTCTAATTCTTTCTATTTTTTATTTTTTTTTATTTTTTGTCTGAGCACAACTGTTTCTAATTCTTTCTATTTTTATTTATTTTTTATTTTTTGTCTGAGCACAATTTCTAATTCAGATAGAGACAATTTTAGAACACAATGTCACTACTTTTGTCTCAAAAACAGAAATGATTTCAACAAGATGTACACTAGCTTCATTATTTATATAAAATATCTATAATTCTCCTATGCTAACCACAATTCCCCAAGGATATCTGTAATTCCAGAGAAACATAACTATATTTTCCCATGGATATCCATCATAAATTCAAAGGTTTTATAGAAAAACGCAATGAAAAACAAATGTCCTATTTGTCTTAGTTTAACTCGTAAAGCAGTGACCAACCAAATACTGCCAATCTCATGACTCAGTGCGAAAGCACAAACACCAGGGGGTGCGTTCAATCAGCACAGGGCGGAGTAAGCTGCTTAAGTTAAACTGGTTCCCTGTCCCATGTACGGCTCATATGACTCTTGAGACAGTGGCTAGTTTGGTAAGCTGCTTGTAAGCCCATGTGTCTTTGAATGCACCCCAGGATGAAAACACAGAAGCAGCTACAAATATGGCACGTCTCAACACGGCTGTGCAGTCTACAGTCTCCAGATGACCCGGGTATTTAAAGAGACGATGACCATGGAACTTCTCAGCATGTCTGGAGTATCCACATGATGAGCTGTGCATTTAAAGAGATACCGACCAGACCCTAATTTTTCATGAACCTGTATTAAACTGGTTAGATTGCACTCTCCAGACGCCGGGAGTTAGGAAAGTAGCCAACTCTTGGTGTACGATATGTAAGGAGTATAGCATCTTTGTTTGACATGTGGCTTTTTTCATTTCATTTTGCGATGAAATAAGGTCAAACCTCTTAAAGGCACATTATAGCTTTACGTGACAAAAGTAACACTTCCATATTAACACTCATATTGTTTGTTTGTAAGGAGATAGATCATGTTTAATATGGTCGTAGGAGAGAGAGAGGAACAAAATTGAGGCATATTTGATTCTCTGTTTATGTGTTATTCCTTTTCAGTGTGTGCTGTATATATGTTTGTGTGTATGTTTGTGTGTGTGTGTGTGTGTGTGTGTGTGTGTGTGTGTATGTGTGTGTGTTTGTATGTTTGTATGTATGTGTGTATGTGTGTGTGTGGTGTGTATGTGTGTGTGTGTGTGTGTGTATGAGTGTGTGTATGTGTGTGTGTAT